>BQNB010050457.1:18122-41500 GCA_026074375.1 Tanacetum coccineum | reverse complement strand
AGAAGGTGTTTATGAGACTTTTTGAACAACTTCCTGACTTTGCATTCCATTTGTTATCCTCTTGTAAAATGTCTCCAAGGCTGATAATTCAGCATCTTATATCTATTTTTTGCTGATGCTTATTTCACATATCTATGTTTTTTTAACCAGAGTGGGAGACGACACTGCAACTCATTGCTATTTTTGGCATTGGATAGGTACATTCTCTTTACGTTATTTCAGGATAAAGTTTAACTCAGCAAATATGCTAAAACTTCAAAACTCTACGAACATGATAACTTAGCTATTCATCCCTAGCGAATCCACAGGTTTTAGCACTCTTTCATAAACTCTTTTTTGTGAGCTTAGCTTTTCTGCATTTAGCCTTTTTTTATCAATTAAAAAGGTTTTTTTTACAAAGGGGAAATATGTAGTAACAGTTGGTATATCGTATGTTGTAGCAGTAGGTTGTTTGTGTGTAATTTTGTTATAAACTTGTTTGACATCGATATATATTTTGAACACACACCAGACAATATATCAGCGGATTGCTTCTTACGAAGACTCTAACGATTTCAACATAGATGTGAGGTAAATTTCAGATTATGTGCACCGAATCTATTTGCTTGCTAGTTTTGAGCAAATAATTATCAAACAAATGAACTTAGAATTATACATTTCTTAGCTAATACGTGTTAAATGATCTCTTGAAGGAAACTTCTTATAGCTGTTAAGCTGGGAGGTGAGGCAATTTCATGGGCTGTAAGAAAGTTGGAAACTAACCGCAATGGTTTACCGACTTCACCTTCCTTTATAAACGTCCAGAACCGGGTGTTGCAAGCTGCTGCAAAACATGAATCTGAACCATCTGATGAAGAAGAATCAACTGCTGTTCAAAGCCCAGACCTATCTGAAGCAAAGAAGACAAACGTGAGGATTCATTACTTCACTTTGACGTGCAATTCACAATAGATTTTGAGATGATGATAAAGAGAGATAGAGAGAGATTCATAAAGTCCCTAATATAATAATAAGAGCATGAGTTAATAACGACGTAGGAAAGTAGCAAGCTATTAAGACATACGTAAGTGATAAGATATATTACAGCCAACGTGAAGATGTGCAGTCTGATCTTTCATTGTTTTGCTGCTCTTCGTTAAAAGCTTCTTGATTCTTTAATCTAGTTTTTCATTAACCAATTGCACGACCCCAAGTCAACATCCAAAGCTTAATTGATGATATACACACAAGTATCTAGGCACCTAGTAGAAACGGCGTTGATCTATCTAGCATTATAATTGCATGTTCATCTCTAGATATTGGGCTATAATTAAATCAGATGTGAATATTTTCCCACCTCAATTCTCACAGAACAAAGCTAATGTAGATGCAGTAAAAAATCACACCTTTGTAATAATAAAATCGCCAAAGTGAGAGCTTTCAAAGTATTTGTTCTATTTTGAAGGTTTGACATCTTCGGTACTCTAAAGCTAGAGTGTTGGTAGGAGGAGACCTTCCATGCTTTAACATAGCTGCCATGTCAGAAAATCAGTGATCAACTAAATTAGTGGTAATTAACATAACAGAGGCTCGGTATGTTAAACATAAGACCACTCTTAACAAATTATTTTATAAAAAGGAATTGCATATAAGCATCATTGAGAGGACCAAAACCAATAGGTCCAGCAGAAGCCGACGGGTGATGCACAAGTAGATTCGTCATTCACCCAGCAAGATTAGGTGGAAGAGGTGTTGGTGCAGCCTGAAATAGCTTCAGATAATAACATGAAAAAACACATTTAGACCGAGCCACCATGATTATTGGAGTTGAAACGAAGTAAACATAAAAAGAATACAGTTGAATTACATCACTTACACCATGAGCGCCCAAATGAGGAAAGCATGTAGACCTCTTACAAAACATTAATAAACTGTCTTTACTGAGCAACTGTCTCAACGGCCCGATCATGACACTGTCCACCCATATTCGTTTTGACACACCTATAAAAGTGACCCGTCTGACTTGTATCCCAACTGGCTGACAAACTGCATAAACGAACACCATAAGATTGCAGTTTGCAACCATTAGTTTAAACAAAGCTACTAAATGCATAGACAACCTGTAACAGAATAAACAAATCATATGATATTGACATAGCAAATCTTAAAGTACCATAAAGAACCACTTAGATAAAGTAAAACTTTATCTATAGTATATTTTTGTTTAAAAGCTATGTAAGATACAAAAAAATGATTTAAGGCTCATCTATATGTCAGATACAAAAAATTTCAATTGATAGATACAACATTCACCCCAAATTCAAGAGCTTAAACTTGATAAATTTCTACTGTATGACATTAAAAATTTCTCTTTCACAATTACACAAAGAGTTTATAGGTCACTATCTAAATCACTACTCTATTATTAAATATATCAACAGCATCAAATACACATCACTTGGTAGCTAAAAATATGATATGGTTCATTATCACAACATGTAGTTGTAAAAATTTAATGTCTATCTGTTTAATACACGTTACTTATATTTTGTTAAGTTCCGCGTCTATATCCTGCATTTATTTATTAAAAATGCTCTTCATCACAGGTTTGAGTAGTGAGACAGTAAACCTTATTATATAGTCGCAAAATGCTTAACGAAATGGGGATCTTTATACAACTGCCTGATGTAACTGCTGCAACATTTAAATGCTGCAACAATAAACAAAAAAATTGAGTTTTTATCAAATCATCTTAAAAGTTTAAAACATTGGTACTGTGCTTACTTTGAAGTGCAGGTTGTTGCTGTCTATTGTTTGCATCCTTATGATCATTAAGTGTTGCTCCCATTGAGAAGTGACATAAAACATGAATTTTTGTCAGTAAGAACCATGCATCTATCCGCAAGAAAAGATCTGGCTATTAAAGGTCACTTTTAACGCCTTAAAATGCAACAATAAACCTCGAAAATAAGGATATATCTACCTCGAGTACGAACACACTACCAGTTTCGTAAGTCATAGTAGTAAACGTTTTTTGTATATGGATATCGAGAAAGCAAGCACATTATTCATTTGACCGAAACACAGTAGGTACTTCGTGTAATTTAGTATCGACACGTACATAAGCGAGACCATTATCAGTTTACCTTGTCTGTCACATTGCTTCTTGCTGAAGATCGAGCCTCGGTTGATTGTGAACCAAACTCTCTTGATCTTTAAGTACGTACTTCCTGTACTTTAGTAACGATACGTACATAATCGACACCATTATCACTTTACTTAGTCTGTCAAATTGCTTCTTGCAGAAGACAGAAGCTCAGTCGATAACACCTTTTTACATCTTGTTTTTTAGACTTGAGGTGCAATTTGAACTTCAGTTGTGTACCTAATGTTTATGAAAAGAATAGTGAAAGTTAATTATCATCAGGAAAAATGGCCAAAAAATCTTATTAATCTTCCAATTAAATGTTGCGCATTTAAACAATAACAAATTAAACCCACATACAAACCTAACACAGTCAAGCTCACATTATTAAATAATTAGGTGTAGAAATATCCATTAAAAACTTCCAGCAAACCTGCTATGATGTTTGGGCTTATGCTGCAAGAACCCAAGGCTCAGTATGATCGAGTAGCTACCGTACATGTTTAACAGCAAGAGATGTTGCAACTTTTTTCATACATAACCTTGATGCCGAAAAGCCAGGACATGCATATAATTTGGATAACAAATTTAAATAACTGTAACTGAACAATAATAATATTTAGTACAGTAAACAATACCTGTATAAGGTACTCGTTTTGCCTCCAGCACCGATTAAAGTGTACCATCTTCACCAACCTTATGCATACACAAAATAAATTAAAATACAGTTTATTAGGGTTTTGAGAATAAAGAAGGCGTACCTTTTTTTATTATATGGCAACCTGCAAAAAGAAAAAACCAACATATGCATACACAATCTTTGATTATGGTTTTGAGAAAAAACATATATATACCTTGAAACAAAACAAAGAAGATGAGAACCTACAAGAAAAAAACATATTCATTAGGGCAAAGGAGGCGTACATTTTTTTAATATGATCAGGAATGTTGTATTTTTTTTAATATGATGTATTTTCCATATTTAATAGTATATTTTATGACTTAGTTACGTATCTTTAGAGTATCAAAATGGAGTATATCCCGGAATATATTTTTGAAAAATCAAAAGATATCAAATCTCCATAACTTTCTGTAACTTATTTTTAAACCATATCATTATTTTTTTTTATAGTAGAACACAAATTGGCTAATAGATGAGTTGGTAAACCTTGTTGCATCTTTACCATAGGTCATGAGTTCAAACCTTGCATGAGACATATTTTTATAAAAAAATTCAAAAACCAAAAATTCATGCAAAAAAATTTGAAATTTTTAGAAAAAAACCCCTTTTGTTCGAAAAATATTTAAAATTATTGTCTTATATGTGCCATGTCATCGTTGTTTGCGCCATGTCATAGTTGAGGTGGCGTTGAGTCACTATTTCATATTAATCCAGTCATAGTTAGCCCCATATATAAGTTATAAATATATATATTAATTCTATTATATATATAAAAAATTAGGATAAATAGATAAAAAGAATTTGATAGATAGAGTGTGGCGTACTTAAGGAAAAGTGCGCCGACTTTTCTGAAAATTTTGTGTTTTTTTTTCGAATATTATGATAAACTAGATAATTACAAATACACAAGGCTTATAATCAGATACAATACAATTCCAAATGATTATAGAACATAAGACTGGTAGATTGGGGGTTTTGGTTTTGGTTTTTGAAATAAGATTCTGTTTGTGAAAATTTGCAGAAAGTGCGGCGTACTTCCTGGAATTTCAGGAAAACCGGCTCACAAACAGGATGTGCGACGTACTTCCTGAGGAAAAAAAGATTTTTGGTTTCCGTTTGCTAGAAAACGGTACGGCGAGTTTGAAAATTTTGATTTGCAAAACAATAGACAACTTAACAAGAAACAATTTAGCACCAAAAACAAGCAACAAACTATAATAACTTAAACAATTCCCCGGCAGCGGCGTCAAAAACTTAATGTGTGTTTTGCAAGCTTTTAATTTATAATACTAAAAATACCGATTTTTTACAAAAAACACAACACTCGGGAAGTATACTTGTTCGTGTATAGTATAGCTTTAGGTAAGTCCAGGTCATTCCACAGGAATTAAAGTTTTCACAGTTTGTAATTAAGGTGTTAAGGTTAATAAGATTGTCACGGATCAAATTAACCAAATCTTGCATATATCGAATGTTGTAAAGAGGATGATTCAATCAAATGATTAAGGTATGTTTGTTTAGGCAATGATCACTTAGATAATGACGTGTTTGGAATAGTGTTTATAAGTTTAGAAAATAGAGTTATCACAAGTTACAAATCCTTTCAGCCTTTAAATATAACTAGTGATTATATCGATTAATAACAACAAATCCTTTCAGCCTTTATAAATTATTATAATTAATATATTAAGTGAAATGATAAGACATAAGTTTATAAGTATCCTTTCAGCTTTTACACTTAGAAAATCATGTTTAACCATTTCAATAAACACATATCCAAACGCTTCATATCCAATATCACATATTGCTCAAACAAACACAAGATTACTACTCCATAATCAAAGAAGTAACAAAACACATTATGAACTCTAAGAATTCAATAATAATCATATTCAAAGGATAAACAAGATTATACCAAACTTCAAGAGCAAATGATGGTAATTTCACAAGAATTTCCCAAGAACACTTTATTATATTTAAAGCAAAACCCGGAAACTATGAACAATTCTATCACAATCGCTTATAGATTCGAATTACACTTCAATGCTACTTCTTTGGATAGATTAAAATCTAGAAATTGATGGTGGAGAGTGGTGGTAATCGACAGTGGTGATGGTGGTTTGAAGGGGTGTTTAGATCATTGGTTTGTCGAGCCAAGATCACCAATAACACCTATTCTAAGTGTTCTAAACGAATGGGATTTATTTGTATAAGAGTGTGCTATTTATAGGCCGTTCTGGGGTCCAAAACCGCTGCACAAAGTTATTTGTGCGCCGCACTTTGAGAGTTAATGCAGTCTTCATTTAATGCCTTTAATCCTCTTAATTTTGACAGAAAATGCGCCGTACTTTTTTGGAAGTTCGGTGTACTTAGGGTAATTTCAGAACTTGACCTTTTTTAAAGTTGTAGATATTTGAATTCTCTTCGATTGGCCGCTTGAATCAACTAAAACAGAGTTCGTATGACCGAGTTATGGCCAAAACAGTGGACAGGTGTCGGGAAGCATTCAACTTTAGTTCTTTCTTCGTTTAAGCTTCAAATCTTCGTGTATTCTTCTGTTTTCTTCCACGACACATACCATGAACCTATAATAGAAAATATAGTCGATTAAGTACCGAAAGTTCATGAGAAATGATCAAATATATATAAATAGCACCGCCGAAAACATGTATAATTAAGGCATTATCACCGAGATAGATCAAAGCGATTAATTGGTTTATGTCAAAGTGCTTACATTGAGAAAATCTTGAAAAGATTTTACATGGAAAATTCCAATCGTGGAACGATCCCAATGCAAGAAAAGCTAAAGTTAAGTAAATCACAAGGTGCGTCAACACCTGCTGAAATACATCGCATGAAAAATATCCGATATGCCTCGGCTGTTGGATCAATTATGTATGATGTGAGATGTACTCGTCCTGATGTTGCGTTCGCTCAGAACATAACAAGTCGATTTCAACAGAATCTATGTGAACTTCACTGGACTACTGTTAAGAACATTCTGAAGTATCTTCGCAATACCAAGGATATGTTTCTTGTTTACGGAGGTGATACGAAACGAGAGCTCAGGGTTTCTTGCTACACTGATGCTGGATATCTGACGGATGCTGAGGACCTCAAGTCTCAGACTGGATATGTGTTCGTTTTAAATGAAGGTGTTGTTGACTAGAAAAGCATGAAGCAAAGTATATTTTCAACCTCATCTACAGATGCTGAATATATCGCTGCTTTTGACGCATCAAAAGAGGCTGTATGGATTCGAAAATTCATTTATGGGCTTGGTGTTGTTCCCACAATTGCAGAACCCATAAATATGTATTGTGATAATACTGAAGCCATAGCAATAGCGAAAGTTCATGGAGTCACTAAAGGTGCAAGACATTTTCACATAAAAGTTCACTATCTTCGAAAAACCATAAAAATGGGCGATGTGAGGATAGAAAAAGTTGACACAAATGAAAACTTAGCTGACCCTTTTACGAAGGCTTTAGCATTTCCTAAGCATTCTGAATTGACTAAGAAAATAGGAATGATACCAGCTAGTGGTCTCATGTAAATTTGTGTTTATTAGTATTTGGATAATTTGAAATTGTAAGACAGTTTTATTTTCTGATGAATAAAGATACTTGATGTTTATTTTTCATTCATATAATCATTGTTATTCTATATTTGCATGTTTAATCCATGAATGATTCATCATTCTAAATATGTCTATTGTCGGTTAACAATATGGGAATATTATTACATAAGGCAAATGTGAGTGTTGGTTATATTATTTGAATATATGGATTGTTCCCGCCAAACTCATGTGTATTCACAAGGGATGCATATTGGATACCCCAACCTTTGAATATTTACTTTTAGATCCTCGTCATGAGTAATATATCGAAAATTGTTTTAATAAGTCATCCTTAGACTTGAGATACAAACAAGTTCTGTATGTGTGGATATCACTTTTTGAGTATAAGTTAAACGTTGTCCTGAATAAGATAGTTATAAAGGCTATTCTTGAAAGTGATGTGAAACAGCATCCACAACACTTGTAGTCAACAAAGAATTTGATCCTCCACTTGATAAGTGCAGATAAATACCATGGGCCCTCTCTAGAATCAATCAGATAATTACATGGCCCCAAAGGGTAATACAATATGATTCTTGATTACATTTGGTAAATCTAAATTATTTCTAAAACGAGAAACATAATGTTAAACTATATGGAATAAGTTAGGATCCATATCCATGGTTTAACGGTATCTATAACAAAGGGATGATAAAAAGCAAGAAATAGACAACCATTATAAGCCGAGATTGTTCCCGAAACTTTATCTCAAGTATTTCTAATTTAAAGGTAATTGTGTGTGTTGCTAGACGTTGCCAATTATCAGTATAACTGCAGCCTGCTACTCCGACTCTCAAGTGGGAGCTGCTGGAATATGTTAGTCAGTTTTGCAATTTATTCATTAGGAATACGTGAGCCTATTGGGGCATACGCGTTAAACACGAAGAGTATGTTTTACTTCACGAAATGAATTTAATTAGTCGTTATTTACCATTACTTGTATAACTAGCTTAACGAACTTTTAAATTATAAACCAAGGACTAAACTGGACAAAACCCGAACCACAAGGGGGCCATTGTTTGGCCGAACCCCATAGGGTTCTAGAAGGGGGTGTTTGTTCGGTTATAGGGTTGGAGGAGGAAAAGGAAACAAGTTTCCTTGTTGTACAAGAATTAGGGTTGGGCTTGTGCCTATATAAACACAACCCCTACACCTCATTCTTTATTCATTCAACAACTTACAAATCCCTAAATCACTAGATAATTTTCGGTGCTCTCTCTTTTCCCAAAACCCTAACCGAAAACCCTAAAGCTCTTTTAGGATTTTCGGTTCTTCACTCAACCGAATTCGATCCAAAACCCTTTAGGGTTTTTCGGTTTTCTTGTTTCTCCTTTATTGACGATTCAAGATCATACGTGGTGTTCGTTTCGGTGGTTCTCCTTGCTCGGTGATTACAAAACCCCAAACTAGGGTTTCGGTTTGTTTGTATTCGGTTCAACCGAATTAGAGTAAAACCCTAATTAGGGTTTTGACTATTTTTCGGTTCAAGGTATTCGGTTTACTTGGTTTTCGGTTCAAGCTCAAGAGGTGCGTTTGGATTTAGAGATAACACATGGTGTTTGTTCGTGAAGTCAAGGCTAGACAACTTGGCATACTGGTGACTTTTAGTGTGAGCACGTAGGTGGAGTAATTTTTAATTGCTAACACGTTTTTCAGGATCTATGACTTAAAGTTAGTTTACTCCTTTATATATGTGTTAACTTGTGCTAAACTAAATCAATCCTGCTGCTACTCCATAGCTAACTGGTTACCTAGTTTAGTGTTAAATTCCAACAAAACATGGTATGGGGGGCACTTCCCTACTACCCATCTACATGGGCCCAGCCCCTGCTGTTTAGTACACTTGCAACATGCTTAATCAATTAATGAGGATGCTAATTTAATACTAATATTGCCGTGATTTTAAAATACATTATGCTGCGGATTTTTATTCATGGTGAAACATTCTTTCAACTTGATTATGGGTGCTACTATTGGTACCCCCTACCAAATACCCCCCTAATGTTTTTTTTTCGTTTTCTGAGCCCTCCTTATGTTTTTTCTCGTTTTTTGAGCTTTTCATTTTTTTTCTGTCACTCTTTGCTTTTGAGATTTTTTTCTTTGTTTTTTTAGTCAAGTAGAGAATACCCATGAATCACTCTTTTTTGCTTTTCTTGTTTTTTAGAAGCAGGGAATATCAAGTCATATTTCACTCAACAGTCCATATTCCTTATTATTTGTATTCTTACACTTAAGAATTGTATATAAAAACCGCTCAAAGATTTCACACAAGCATATTCTACAAAACACTAAAACAAAAACAAAAAATGGTTATAAAACTCAAAATTTGACTCAAGTAGATATAGTAACGGGTTTATGAGAGTTTACCGTGAAATTGGGTAAAAGACGCAATATACTAGCAAAAATAGCAAGCGACATTTGTTATTTTTTGTTTCGAAAATGACGAATACTTCTCCGTTTTACACGGAACAGGTATTAAATTTTACGCTATTACATATGTTTATCGTAAACTAAAAATATGTCTCAAGTCAGGTATGAGGCAACTAAACGCAACCCAAAATCTAAAATATTTTCATATTCAAGATCTAAAATATTTTCATATTCAAGATCTAAATCTTATTTTCAAGAAATACTTTATAGATGTAAAAACATTTACTTCATATCCAAGATCGAAATTTTATCCAAGATCATAAAAAACACTTACTGCTTCGTTTAGATCTGAAACGATTCGAAACCAAACATAAACAAAACAAACCACCACCATAAAAATCAGGCTAGATCGAGCCGTAATACGGTTAGATCTGAAACAAACCACCATAAAATCACTTATTAATTACGTTTGAATCAGGAGATCGAGCCATCATTGCTTTCGTTTTAGATCTAAAACGAAATAAAATTACAAGCAACCATAAACACCATACACGAAATCGTGTATTTGAGTTCGATCGGTTAAAACCAGTTGTGGTTTTATTAGAGAGAGAGATTGCCAGTGGTGGTTTTTTGAGAGAAAGAGAGAGTGTAAATGTGAGTGTAAACTATTTGAGAGTGAAAGAAATAAAACTGTGGGTAGGGTGAGTGGTATAAGTGAGTGGTATAAGGGTGGGTAGATATATAAATATAAAAAGATTTATAAAATCGTGTAACGTTTTATAAAAACGTGTAAATAAAAACGTATAATAAAAACGTGAAAAAAATGTATAATAAAAATGTGTATAAAAACTTAAATAAAAACGTGTATAAAAACGTGCAAAAAACGTATAATAAAAACGTGTATAAAAACGTGCATAAAAACGTACAATAAAAACGCGTAATAAAACTTATAAAAAAACGTATAATAAAAACGTGTATAAAAACATGTATAAAAACGTGCATAAAAACGTACAATAAAAACGTGTATAAAAACGTGCATAAATAATAAAAACGCGTAATAAAAGTTATAAAAAACGTATAATAAAAACGCGTAAAAAACTTATAAAAAAACGTATAAAAAAACGCGTATAAAAACGTGTATAAAAACGTGCAAAAAAACGTGTATAAAAACGTGTATAAAAACGTGCAAAAAAAACGTGTATAAAAACGTGCAAAAAAAACGTAAAATAAAAACGTGTGTATAACGTTAGTTTGTTTTGCATATTGTAGGAGTTCAATTCTCCCAAAGAACTAACTGATTGGGCGCAAAATATCGCACAAACTCTCGGGTTTGTAATTGTTAAACGAAGAACCAAAAAAAAGAACGGATATATGTTCAAAATCGAGCTTATGTAAAGTGGACTTAGCTTGTAAAGTGGACTTAGCTTATCATTTTTTATAAAAGGGGTATAAGCTGAAATGGGCTGAATAAGCTAAAATATAAAATATATTTAATATATATTAAAATATAAAATATATAAAGAAGTGTAAAAACAGAGTCAATGATACCGAGAAGTAGTATAGAGTTTTCCCGGGTCGTAAATCCCCAACGAGGCTGGAATGGTAAATCGATACGAATGAATTGATGATTTGAATTGAGAAACAAATGATTTTGATTTTTAACTAGATAAACTAAAATTAATTAAAGAAAACTAAAATTATTCTACGGGAAACAAGCAGTGGAAAATGGGAATCTTAAATATACTACGGGGAACAAAAATAGTTATACGCATAAAAACCTAAACTACGGGAGCATGAATAGTGGCAATGGTAATCCAAAAATCTACGGGAAACATAATTAGGCTAAAAATGATTAACTAAATTAATTAAAACTAATAAACTAAATTAAACATGCATTTACAAATTATTGGGAATTAAATAGCAAGCTAAAAACTAAAAATTATAAAAATAAAGTCCTAAAATTAATTTTAAAATTTAAATAAATTAAAAATATTCTAACTTAAAAGAAAATGTAAAAAATTTCAAAATCGGAGTTAAAAAGCGAACAAAACGGTAAGAAACGAAAAAGTCGAACTCGTAAACGAGCCCGGAACTGAAATTTGGGCAAAAATCACCCTACACAAGTTTTAATAATTTTTTCCTATAACAAACTAGTTGATTAAAGAAAATTTTCTAAAAAAAGGAAAAAATATTTTTTTTGTAATTTTTTCGTATTTTTTAATGAATTAATCTAAGGTTAAAATCTATTTAAAACTAATTAAATATAAAAAGACAGAAAATATAACTACAAAAAATCTGAAAAAAATCAAATTAAATAAAGAAAAAGTTGAGGAACCTAAAAATATAAAAAGCCCTAAAAGTTACTGTAGCAAATTATAGTAATTAAACTAATTAAAATTAAACCTAAAACTAAATTAAATTAAATTAAATAACTAACTAACCTAACTGGCAAGGACTAACAGTGAAAAGGACACAAGGACAAACGGGGTAACAGGCTAACTAACACTTTAACAATTAAAGGACGAACACTTGAAACTTACTAAGATAAATAATACACAATTGGTCCCAGAGATGGACCCCGAATACAGAATGCAATCCTAAGTGCTTAAAATCAAAAAGCTATAAAATAAAAGTGTTCAGGGGCTTGAGGCAAATCATATTGTTTATAAAAGGGACATAAGCTGAAAGGGTCACAATAAGCTGGAAAAGGGAGCTTTTTGTATGACAGAAACTCAATAAGCTTAAAAAGCTTATTGAGCTTTTTCTTGGGGCTTAAGAGCTCAAAATAAGCTACAACTGAGGGAATAAGCTAACGAAACCAAAGTGTAACCTAAATATAAATCTAGGTCACTAGATAAGCCCTAGAATTACTCTAAAAAATAACTTAAGCAAAGTTGACAGTATTATAATATAAAACTAGAAAAAGTGCACTTTAAGCCTAATTAAGCTAAGTTAGAAAGGTAATTAAGCTAAGCTACTTTGGGGGTTTAAAGGGCACTTAATAAGCTACAACTAAAAGCTAAAAGATACTAGGTCCTAGTGCAAAATAAGCTAGATAAAGGGTGCTGAAAATTCGTATACAAGCACCAGTTGCTGAAACAAACGACCTCAAATGGCAAAAAATATCTAACAAAAAAATCGACAAATCGTGCTATTTTTTTACCAATACAAAACACAAACATAATTAAAGATGAGCAATAAATATCTAAAATACCAAGAGAAGTAATAGCATAGGAAACAATTTAGGCTGCTGAAAATTGTGGCTTGAGTTTGAGGTTTCAAAAAAAAATTGCAAAGCAAAATTTGACTATAAACTTGGATCAAAAGAAAAAAGGTGACAGAAACAAAGGCTTGGTAAATGGCTAGAGCAACTCAAATAAGCACAACAAAGTGTGCGCCTTAATCTTCTAAGCTGCAAAGTGGTTACTCCTTTTTTCTTGGATAATTTTTGACATAAAATAAAAAGGTTCTCACAAACTGATTTTTTTTAACTAAAACCTGTAATTAATTTGGCCAAATCAAGCCCACATACTCCAGCAAATGGAGGCTGAATTGCTTGTGACCCGATAAAAACACACCCAAAACGACGCCATTTTGGGCTTTTACCAAACACCACCTTTAATGAGTAAATTTGAACTATTTAACTAATTTAACTTAAAACAAAATAAAGTAACTTGATGTTAGTGACAGTGTAGTTAATAAGAAACGAAGCCAAGTAACATCAATTTTGTTTGAGGATTAAAACAAAGAATTTAAAATTACGAATTATATTTGAAAATCACAAGAAATTATAACAAAACTTTTTAAAACTTGAATCAAACCTTTAAAATAGTAACATTATACTTAAGAAGCAAACTGGAAACTTAAATTACAAGTTGATTAAAGGTTAAATAAAAATAAGCTAAAAAAAACTAGTATGCATTTCGGCTTGTGCTTTCTTGCTTTTATAGAAGTCCAAGGCTTTCACAGCTTCTCTCCTTTGTGTTTCTTGTGTGAGGTGAAGCTCAGCTTCCAATCCTAGCCCTTATATAAAGTTTGTGCTTCATATGAGCTCAACCCGCCATTAGCTTTTTCTTGGTTTAGGGGGGTTGCCGCGTGGCGGGTTTAACAGGTTAGTGGGAGGTGGGATTTTGCTTACTGGTAAATCGAAGGGTTGGTAAAAGATTGAAGTGGTAAAACATGTGATGGTGGGGAGTTCTATGGAGATGGCGGGAAAGATTGAGGGGTGAACTTATGTGGTACAGGTTTTAAAATCTTTCAAAATTGCCAAAAAGAGACCCCATCTTTTCAATCTCTTATTCATTTCTTTTCACTCTTTTCTTTCTTTTAGTTTTAGTTATAAATGTTTTTTAAAACAAATTGGCATAACAGCCTTGTGTTTTATTAAACAAAGAATTAAAGAAAGAATTATGGTTTGGCAGTTTCAGCCCTTGGCCTTTTAAAGGGAAAACAGTTTTGTACATATGCAATTTCAGTCCCTCTATTGTTTAAATAAATAAAACCATATTTTTCTTTTATAAAACATTTTTAAAAATGACAATTTAAGTCCTAAGGTTTAAAAAGGTAATTTTGGGCTTTTTGTTGGGTCTTTGTTGTGTATTGGGCCCAATTGGGTTTATTTGAGTCCCAATAAGGTTTGTGCTTAATATTGGCCTTTTTAAGGCCAATAAGTGTTTTTGGTGTGGTTTTTGTGTGTAACATATGGCTTAGATTGTCTGTTCAAGGGCCTAGGATCGTCCATCAATGGATCTTCATAGTCTTTGTCAAATGCACACAAATGGGCTGTTGTCATTGATTGAGGGCCCATTTGGTCTTCACAGTCTTCAATAATATACTATTGGGCTTTCCTGGCCCATCAGATGGGTTGAGATCGCATCCAATAGTATTCTTCAATTATGGCTCCGGTTTTGACTGTTAATTTGCTGAGTTGACTTTGACTTTGACTTTTCTGGTCTTTGGCTTTGATTTACAAGTTGTCCTCACAGCTTCTCCCTTTCCGAGTCCGGTTTTGTCGTTTTTGGCTTGTTTTTCGTCTTTTCTGGTTATCCGTTCCTGCATAATACATTTAGCAAACAACGTATACTTTGCCATTTTAAGTCCGATTTTGGTTATTTTCAGCTCGTTTTTAAAGGTAAAATTTATGTGTATTAAGCACTATACCACTGCATATGTGCACTCATGGAAACACACACACCCAGACCATGTTCTTTAACAATTCAATTGCGTATGTGACTGACTTACCCCCCCGACTTATGAATTATGCCACGGGAAGATTGATGAAACTTGAATCCAAGAAAGACTTAAGTCACCCATCATCGACATTTCAAAATTATTTTTCATTAGATTTGCAAAACGTTTTGAAAAATCTGGATTTGTAGATCCAAAAATAATGTCATCAACATATACTTGAACAAGTAATATGTCTCCCCCATGACGTCGTGTGAACAAAGTCGGGTCAATAATACCTTTAGTGAACCCATGTTCAATTAGAAAAAGAAGACAAAGTATTCAATATACCATGCACGAGGTGCTTGCTTAATGACCGTATAAAAGCTTTTTTCAAACCTGTAACGATTTATCAGAAAATATTGGATATCAATAAACCCTTCAGTTTGGCTGACATAGACTTCTTCTTTCAAAGGACCATTGAGAAAAGCCGTTTTGACATCCATTTGAAAGATAGTGATATTCTTATGAGCAGCATAAGCAATAAACATCCGAACAGCCTCAAGACGAGCAACAAGAGAAAATGACTCTTCAAAATCAATGCCTTCTTCCTGCTTATATCCTTTAGCCACAAGACGAGTTTTGTTTCGAACCATAATATTTTTAGCATCACACTTATTCTTCCAAAGCCATTTGAGAGCAATAATACTCCTTTCCACTTCTGGTCGTAGGAAACAGTTCCCAACATGAAGTCCTCTTAAATTGATACAAACTCATCTTTGCATCGACTTAATCAACTGTGCCTGTCCATTGCTTCTTTGATATTCTTTGGTTCAATAGTACTAACAGTTAATGCATACATGCATACTTCAGAATCTGTTTGTAACCGTTGACGAGTCATGACCGGTTTGGATGGGTCACCAATAACTTATCCTAGAGATGATCTTTTGTCCAAATGTGATTGACGGGTTGTACTTGAAGGAAATTCTCACATTTGATTGTTCTAGAGGCGTTGTAGAGACTCAATTTCTCAGACTTGGAGGATATTGGAACAAACTGTGCCATATAACCATCAAAATCAGCAGTGTACTTCTTGATTAAATTCATCATCCTCGGTCAAAAGAGAGTTGGAGTATTGTTTGTCAGAATGTAGTGACAACAGAGGATCCTCATGCTGTCAACAACTGATTAAAGAAGTGGAAGGTGATTCCTTCCCTGAATTGGACGGTTATTGCAGCGTAATAGATGGTGATCGTAAGACTTCTGCTCATAATATTCTTCAAACATTGGACCGAACAAATTATCTAAATCTTCTTTGGATGGAGTATTCATTGGTTCTGCTGATGAATTATGATTGTTGAATCGTTGAAGTTCGGGTTCTAAACAGTCGTGATCAGGTCAAACTTTGACATAATGTCTCCATTATCATTTGGGTCTGTCGGTTATAAATACAAAACCTGTTTGATGTTTTCCGTAAAAACCAATAAACACCCCAATGTCTGTTTTGGTTTTTATTTTTCCCAAGATCATCACGTCATTTGTTGATAAACACAATGAGCCAAACACATGAAAATAAAGCCATGTTCGGTTTCGACCGATGTAATAATCTCGATAAGAGTGTTTTGTTGTATCGTATATGGATGATTGACCCGATTTGATTAAAACAACTTATCCAATGGCTTCAGCCCAAAGAAATTCAGGTAACTTAGAAAAGATAAGCATTGTGCGAGCAGCCTCAACAAGAGTACGATTACGTCTTTCAACTACTCCATTTTGCTGAGGTGTTCGAGCAATTAAAAATTGTTGCATGATGCCTAACTTTTCATAATGAGCTTTAAGATTGCATTTTGAATTCATAACCATTGTCAGTACGAATCTTACAAACTTTGGCTTTGTAATCCAATTGAGCTTGAGTAATGAATTTTTTGATGATCTCTGGAGTTTCATCTTTAGAGCGAAGAAAATAAACCCACGTATATCTAGAAAAATCATCCACTATCACAAGAATATACTTCTTTCCATTGATTGAAGTTACCTTCATTGGACCGCATAAATCCATATAAAGTAATTCCAATTTGGAGTGATCGCTTGAAACCAATTTAATTAGATGAGAAGCTTTTCTATGCTTTTCCCCCTTTCACAAGCAAGCAAAGGTGATCCTTTTCCATATTTGAACTTTGGTATATCGTTACCAAGACAAGTCCTGGAAAGATCGTTTATGGTACTAAAATAAGATGTGACAAGTCTTCAGTTGCCATAACCATGACTTTGTTTAAGTTGCTTTGGACCTAGACAGAAACGTGTGAAGAAGCAGCCATGTTCATAAATGGAGATATTATACAAATTGGAATTACTTCCACCCTGTGAATAAAAACATCTCCTTGCAGATTTTGTACAGTAACATGTATTGGAACGAAAAGACCCTTCTAAATCTCCCAACATAAAATAGTCCAAAAGAGGTTATGTCCAAGGCCTTCAACATAATATACATGACAAATAGAGAATTGCCATGTATAATAATCGCCAAAAGCCTGTGATTGCTGCAAAATTATCAATTCCAAAAGCGAACTGAGTCCCTATGAATTTCTCAATAGTGACCGATCACCCGTCATATGCTTTGAACAACCGCTGTCAACAACCTACAGAATGACCTGAACTACCTGCAACACAAGAAGAGACAACACATGGACAACTAGGCAATTTGACTACCCATTTCTTAACTGAAACCGATGGTTTCTCAGATGAACAAGTATTATGAACATTCAATTTATGCTGACATGAGTCCAAAAAACATTTGAAGGATTCAAACGCACTTTTGCCAAATTACACTGTTCGAATCTTGTTCTTTATGAATGTGCTTAAAGATTTATTGTGCAAATTTGTTTTCTTTATCCTAGACACACTAGAAACTTTATCCTTTGCTTTTGAGGCACTTTCTACATCAATCTTAGATTTGGAAACTACAGAAGTAGTATCTAGAGTCTTAGATTGTGTCACTTTCTTAAGAAAAACCTAGTCTAGGAGTCTACGTAAGTAGTTTCTTAAGAGTTTTATTAGTGTTTTAGAATAAGTGGAGAAGGTTCTACGAACATTTGAACGCACATTCAATTTGTGCTTTGCAAGACATTTATCATGACAAGGAATAAGCACATTTTGCTTATACGAAGACACAACATAACAAAGTTTCGCTTAGAAGCGTTTCAACATCAAAATCAATTACATAACTCCTAATTCGAAATAACATTCGCAGATGTATTATCTTTTTGCTTATTTTTTCTAACATAAACTGAAACATTCTTTGCTGCTTTCTTAGAGTTGATGATTCGCGAACGGTATACACTTATATAGCAACCCTAATACAGATTCTAACCGAATGCCCTTGACCAAGGCAAAAGGTCAAATTCCACAAAAAGATAAAATACACAAGATAGAATCATTAAAAAAGATTCCGGAAGAGATATTCCTGGGTCGTATTCCAACAGGCTTGCAATTGAAAGAAATCCTGTGTTTTGAATGAGAAATTGAATGATGGAGATTATGAATGGAAACACTGATATACTTACAACTAAAATTAATTTAAATAAAACCCTAATTTATCTACGGAAAAAATATAAGGGAAATGGAGCAAAAAAACTACGGGAAACAAAATTAGTTATAGGGAAATCCTAAAAGTTAAATCTATACAAAAATACGGGGAACAGAGCAGGCCATCGGGAAACCTATATATTAAAAAATTAAGAAAATAAAATCTAATTAAATTAAAAAATAAAATTAAATTCTAATTAACTTAATTTGAAAAATAAAGAAAACTAGAACTAACACGGAGGTCGTTTGAATGTAAAACGAAAAGAAACGGTAAAACGCACCCGGTAAAACGGGTCTAAGACTGAAATTTAAGAAAAATTAAGCCTATACTAAATTTTATATTTTCCTAGACACTGAAATGACAAAAGAAAATTGGTAAAAAAGAAAAATATTATTTTGTTAAATTTTGATTTTTTATGAAATTTTTTAAAGATTAATAACTAATTAAACAAGAAAAATAGAAAAGACAAAAAAATAAAATTATTAAAAAAATTGAAAAATAAAAAGAAAATAAAGAAAAAGTTAACAATTCAAAGAATATAAAAATGCCCAAAAGTACTAGTTTATATTAAAAAAATTAAACTAATATAAATTTTAACCTAATTTATATTAATTAAATTAAAATAAACTAACAAGGTTAACGATAAGTGACTAACATGAAGGACAGCATGACTAAAACGAGGAAAACAACAAACTACAAGGGGACTAACAATTATAACTAAAAAAAGATCAAATTACACAAAACAGCTCCCTGAGGCACTCACCCCGAATTAGCAAGCTTATCCAAGAGTGCTTATTTGCAAAAGCTATAAAAGCAAAGTTGTAAATTGGACTTAGGAGAACATTTTTCATTAAAGGTGCATAAGCTGAAGTGAAACTGTAATAAGCCAGAAATGTGATCATTTTGGACTGCAGAACCTAATAAGCTTAATAAGCTTATATTTTTCTTCTTAATTTGGATTTAAGCTAGCAAAATAAGCTAAAACTATGGGGGACAGATAAATAGGGAGAGGGGAGTCCTAAATATAAGCTATGGAAATCTAATAAGCCCTAAAATAAGCTGGAAAGGAAATAAGCTATGTTGACAGTTTTTAAAAGAAAACAGAAAAAAGCCTACTTTAAGCCTAGAATAAGCTATACTAGAGGAGGATTTAAGCTACAAAGATTTGGGAATAAAGGAAACTAATAAGCTACAATAAAAGCTAAAAGAAACTTATGGGCTTAAAACAAAATTAAGCTAGATAAAAGAGGCTAAAGGGTGGTGTCTAGCACCAGGGGAAATGCAAGGCAGTGGCTAGGGGGCTTTTTGGGCTTATGCAAATAAGCTCTCAAGGGCTTTTTAGCCAAATCCAAGCACAAACAGATTAAAAGGGCATATGATTGAGCTTATTTCCAAAGTTTGGGTTTCTAGGGTTAAGAAAAAGCTGCTGATTTTGTGGCTTAAAAATGGGGGTTTTCAAAGAATCATGCATACATACACTTTGACTCATACTTGGTCAAACCAAAGGGACAGTACAAGGGTTTGTGGAAAAGGAAGCTAGAAACAACACCAATATCAACAAAAACAATGTCTTAAGCTGCATTAGCAGCTTGAGCACTTAAGCTTGATTTGGCTTATTCAAATTTTAACAATTTATTAAGGATACTTAAAAACTTATTTTAAAACTAAAAGTAGTGATTAAAGAGGCTTAATAAACCCTACACACTCAGCCAAAGTTGGCTGAGTGGTTACAACCCATGCCAATCCCATATTGACCCATTTTGAGACTAAACCAAACACCCCCTTAGTATATAAAAATTGATTTTTAACTGATTTTTAGGTAAATTAAGCTGAGAAAGGGTTGTTTTATAAAAGGATGCTTAATAACTTTCACACATTCTTAAACAATTTAAACAGTGATTTAAAACAGCTAAATAATATTTCAAAATTTCGACAATGGCTATATCACAAAAACCTACTCTGGGCTTTATTAAAACTGAAAGTATTACAATAAAAACTAAAAAGAAACTGGAAGTTACAATGATTATTAAAGCAAGCTTAATTAAATTTTTAAACCAAGAAAAGTAAAAAAACGGGATGTGGGATGTCGGCTTGTCTCATCCTTTTATGAGAGCTCTCAAGCCTTCTCTTTGTCCTTGGCTGTGTTAGCTGTGAGATACAAAGGCTTTCCCAATCAATCCAATCCCTTCGTTGGCCCTTACATCATTCTCACCATGGATGGGGTGCTTCGGTTGAGTGATATCCAAGTGGGAAGGTGTTTATAGTGGCAGGTAGAGGTGGGAACAGGTTGACGGGTGAGCTGGTGGTGGTACTTGGGAGGTGGTTTGGGAGTGAAAACAGTGGGAGAGGGCGGTTTGAGGTTTTGGCGCCAAGGGGGGAAGGACAGTTATGGTTGCAGGATTTTAAAAGGAAAGTATGGGGAAGAGGCAAGAGTGCCCCCCCATCTTTCTTTCTCTTTTCATTTTATTTAAGCCCAAAATTCAGTTATAACAAAGTTTGGAAAGTGACAGCTTCAGTCCCTGCGTTTTTATAACTAAAGAGAATAAGAAAGGTTTGGTGAATTACAAAAGTGGTCCCTCTGGTTTTATAACAAAAGAATAAAAGAGGGTTTTGAATGATAAATGCAGAATTGGCCCTTGTGTTATTCTTATTTGTTTTCTTATAAAAACAACTTTCAAACATGGCACTTTTGCCCCTTTTCGTTTATTTTTTTCCATTTTTAATTATAAAACCAAAGTTTAAAATTTACCATTTTGGTCCTTAATGTTTTTATAAAAAGGGTATTGGGCTTGTATTGGCCCACCTGGGTTTTTGGGTTTGGGTAGGGCCCAATAAGGTTTAGGCTATTTTAGTGGCTTTAATGCCCAATAAGGTACAGTATGGTTATTGGGCTTTTTCAAGCATAAGGTTATTGATGGGTTTTGTGAGTACAATGGCTGAGATTGGCTGGTAACTGTGCTAGGAATTGGGCCTTCAAAGTCTTCACAGTCTTTGAGATATACTATGGCTTTCCCGCGGCCCAAGAGATGTGGTTATAGATTGCATCAATAGTAATTCTCAGTTTCTGGCTCCGTTTGACTGCTGATAATCTCAGTATTGACTCTGACTTGACATTTTGAACCTTTGGCCTTGAATTCTGCACAGTCTTTCCAATCCATGCTCAGTTTTGTCATTTTGCTTGTTTCGTGCCTTATTTGATATATCCACTTCCTGCACAATACAAATGCAAAACAAACATATATTTGGCAGTTTTTGTCTGTTTTTGGTCATTTAAGCTCGTTTTTGAAGGTAAAAGATATGTGTAATTAAGCACTTATCAGTTGTCTAAAACACTGTTCGTAAACACATGAATCTTTACTATTGGTCTTCGAACTCTAGTGTAGCATTCATTCATGAAGAGAGGATAAACCACTGTTAGTCTTGTTTTATTTGTGATTCTTTATTGTTTACAACTCTGTACATTTCCATGGGTTTAATGACCAGTTTGTTTCTGATTTGATACCGCCTGTTTGTTTGTAGATGAAGTCTGTAAAGTGACAATGTTTTTTGACACTACATGTTTACTTCTGTTTTAAACATTCGTTTTCTTTTGAATAACATGTTTGTGTAATGGTGTGACACAAAGAAGAGGTTGAGAACCATTTGTCTTGTCAAACTTAGTATTTACAGACTTACCTTTTTCAACATTTGCCAGTCTAGTTTTTAACTCAGATATGGTAAACAAAAGATTCTGATTCTCAGCACGAATAGCACCATATGCATATGTTTTCTCAGAGACATGAGCAATTAATTCGTCCATTTCCGTTTGAGTTTGAGACCGTGTCTTTTTGATTGAATTAAAAAGCTTTTGATATTCTAATTTGACATTGTCACGTTCTTTTATCAAAGATTGCACCGTAAAATCCAAAGACACGTTCTCATCTTCAAGTTTTTCCATTTTTGAAATCCAAGAATAATCAAGAGGATTTGTGTTTTTATTCTTCAAATTTGAATCCCATTTATGTTTTTCTTTTTCATGTTGTAACTTTAATTCAAAATCAACACTTTGCTTTTCACACCTTTGAACATCTTTTTCAAGAATTTTTATTCTTGCTTGCAAACCCTCTTGAATCTCGATGGATTTCTTTTTAAGTTGTTCAATTTCAGCATGGAGTGAATTGTCTACACATTCATGATTTAACAACACACTTAATTCAACTTCATGCTTGAGAGATACTTCCAAAAGTTGATCTTTCAAAAAATCATTTTGCTTCTCTAGTTCACAAAGTTCACTTTCTGTAGACTCAAAAACATCTTTCATCTCTTTTATACCCCTCTGAAATAGTATCTTAAATAATTCAAAATAGAACTGCAACTCGTTTACAATTGGTTTGAGTTGATATTGACAAAAATCGTTGAGTTGTATTTCTTCAGGTGATGTATAAAAAATGCTTGCTCTTTTACAGTTCTTTTAAATTAATTCAGACAACTTTTAAAAACAATTTTTTATTTTATCTAATTCAATGATAAAAGGTGACTCACTCGGCATTGATGCCGGGATGGAAGGAGTTGCATTTGAATTCTTGTCAGAAGGAATAAAAGAAGATGGAAAATATTTTTGCTCAGCAGAAAGCTATTTTTGAGGAACAAAGTCTTTATAGAGAGCATTTATTTGTGAATAATCAATTGGATCATTCATTTTTTCGTACACTTTTTGTTGGCTTTTAGAAGCATCATCAAGAGTATCCTCATTATCTCTAACTTTCAAAGAAATTTCTGAATTACCCAAACTAGAGGCAAGATATAACTTAGGACATTGAGAAATTGCTTGCTTGAGTGTATAAGGATTCGG
>BQNB010050456.1:0-34122 GCA_026074375.1 Tanacetum coccineum | reverse complement strand
GCTTGTTTCCTGTCTCAAAATGAACCCAAGAAGATTTCAGAAGCACTTGAAGATGAAAGTTGGGTTGATGCTATGCAAGACGGTTAGGGATGTATTTCCAAGCTCACCCGATCAAGGTCATAACTGACAGCCCAATCGGGCAAGTGCTGAACAACTCGGGAGCGTCGGGAAGGTTAGCAAAGTGGGTTGATGAGTTAGGGGCTTATGGCATAACATATGTACCAAGGGTAGCAGTAAAGGGTCAGGTCTTGGCAGACTTTCTAGCAGACACCCCAACAGAGATAAATGCTACACCAGAGGTGGCTAGCACCCCCAGAATGGAGCACATCCCAGAATCTTTAAATGCAAGAGAAAATCTTACTCCTGGCCCAAGGGCATGAAGACTATACACTGATAGAGCATCAAACAATGGAGGGTCCAAAGCTGGCCTCATCTTGATAGCTCCAGACGATGTGGAATACTCTTACGCGCTTCGTTTGAATTTCTCTAACTCCAACAATGATGATGAGTACGAAGCTCTATTGGCTGGGCTATGGATAGCCACGTAGATGCAGGTGAAAGACATTCATGCTTTTGTGGACTCCAAGGTAGTAGCTAGTCAGGTGGAGGGATCATATGAAGCTAAGGGTGAAAGAATGATAAAATACCGGGAAAAGGTCTTGGAACTAGTTGGTGCATTCAACAGGTTTCGGATAACTCATATCCCTAGAGCAGAGAACAGGAAGGCTGACGCCCTTAGCAAGCTGGCAGCGGTTCAATTCGATCACTTGTCTAAAGAAGTACTAGTGGAGGTGCTGAACGAGCGCTCTGTCGAAGCACAAGAGGTTAATATGGTGGTTGAAGAAGAAGGTCCAACTTGGATGACTCCGATCCGAAACTATCTAGAGAAAGGAATCCTGCCAGAAGACCCTGTTGACGCTAGAACTCTGATGGAAAAAATTGGGAACTATACAATGGAAGATGGAGTCCTGTATAGGAAGTCTTACCTGGTCCTATTGATGAGGTGCGTGGGTCCCTTGCAAGCCAATTACGTTATTAGAGAAGTACACATGGGTTCATGCGGAATGAACGACAGGCCTAGACAGGTAGTGGCTAAGGCCATGAATCTGGGATACTACTGGCCCTCTATGCATATAGATGTCAGGGAGTTGATCAGAGCATGTGATGACTGCCAGGCACATGCATCTGTACCCAGACTCCCTAAGGCAGATTTGATCTATAAGTTGGGAGGTATTGACAAGCGTGTGATTGAGCGTTTCGAGAAGGAGGCTGCTGAGATGAACAAAAGGTCCTTTAAGTACGCATGGGTGTTGGACAAACTTAAGGCAGAACGTGAGCGTGGTATCACCATTGATATTGCTTTGTGGAAGTTTGAGACCACCAAGTACTACTTCACGGTTATTGATGCTCCTGGACATAGAGATTTCATCAAGAATATGATTACTGGAACTTCACAGGCTGATTGTGCTGTCTTGATTATCGACTCGACCACTGGTGGTTTTGAAGCTGGTATCTCTAAAGATGGTCAGACCAGAGAGCACGCTCTTCTTGCTTTCACCCTTGGTGTCAAGCAGATGATTTGCTGTTGTAACAAGGTGAGGATCATTGAATTTGTTCACAAGGTTTAACTGATGCTGATGTTGGTTATGTCTGTTTTGTTGCTAACTGTTTTTTTGTTTAAATTGTTTTTAGATGGATGCTACCACTCCCAAGTACTCTAAGGGAAGGTACGAGGAAATCGTGAAAGAAGTTTCATCATACTTGAAGAAGGTCGGATACAACCCAGACAAAATTGCTTTTGTGCCCATCTCTGGTTTTGAAGGTGACAACATGATTGAGCGATCCACCAACCTTGACTGGTACAAGGGACCTACTCTCCTTGAAGCTCTTGACAATATCAATGAGCCCAAGAGACCATCAGACAAGCCTCTTCGTACCACTTCAGGACGTTTACAAGATTGGTGGTATTGGAACTATGCCAGTGGGACGTGTTGAAACTGGTGTCATCAAGCCTGGTATGGTTTGTTGAAATGTGGTGTCCATCCAAGCATGGTATTGTTGTCTCTTTTAGTCTTCTGGTTTGACCATGAAGTCATTGTCATTGAGATGCACACATCGAGTCTCCTACTTGATGATCATCATGGGTGGACAATGTTGGTTCAATGTGAAGAATGTCGCTGTTAAGGATTTGAAACGGGGTTTTATGTTGCAGAGTCTATTACTCCGAAAGGACGAACCAGCTAGGGGTTGCTGCCAGTTAGGTTTCACCTTCGATCATGGTATTCATCATGAACCAATCCTGGTCAGATTGGGGATAATGGTTTTATACTCCTAGTGCTCGGACATTGCATTTCACCTCACTATTGCTTGTTAATTCGGTGAGATTCTTGACCAAGATTGTCAGTCGTTCTGGAAAAAAAAAAGAGTTGGAGAAGGATCCCAAAGTTCTTTGAAGACGGGCGTGAGGTATGGTTAAGATGGGGGGCTTCCAACCAAGACCACCCATGGTTAGTTTGTGCCCTTTGCTGATTAACCCTAAATACTCTCTGGAAGGTTCGCTTGTGAGGGGGGTGGGGGGGGTCCTTGAGGCAAGACTGTTTGCTGTCGGGTTGTGGTGTTATCAAATCTGTTGACAAGAAGGACCCAACTGGAGCCAAGGTGACCAAGGCCGCAGTCAAGAAGGGTGCCAAGTGAGGTGTTAATGGTTTTGGTTATTGATCTATTATGGAGTAGAGACTTTTGCTAGTTTTGGTTTAGGTTCTTTTCATTTACTAGTTTTGTCCAAGTGTTTTGGTTATTGATCTATTATGGAGTACAGACTTTTGCTCTGTGGTACAATCTAGTAGTAGTTACTGCAATGAGCTTGTTAGCTGGGTAAACAATTGATATGTTGTCCATGAACTCATTATCCCAACTAGGGGTGTTATCGGGTCTTATCGGGTCGGGTTATCGGGTTATTTGTTTTTTTAAAACTCACCCGCAACCCGACCCGATAAGAAATCGGGTCTTATCGGGTCGGGTCTTATCGGGTCGGGTGATTCGGGTGATACTACATGTCAAAAATGTCTAAACCATTTATATGTGTTAAACGCACTACTGACACCCTATTCATATGTCTTAAATGCGTCATATGTGTTGTATGACAAGAATGAGAATCTTGTACATGTCTAGCCAAAGTATGCAAACGATTCTGTGATCTTCAAAAATAGTGGATTATTTAGTAATTAGTATTATCTTGTTTAAATGCCATATAATGTTGCTGTTGTACTCTTTCAGGGATTGAGAAAGACTGTCAACATAATTTCGTGTAACTGTAATTCCAAACGTTTCATGCATATGTTTTTTACAGACACTAGTACAGGACCTATACTAGTCTAGAGGTATAATTGGGCTTAAAAAAAGTATAATTGACTTATGAAACGCAGGTGCCATAGTTTGTATCATTGTGTGTGGATGACTGTATAAAGAAGGCAAATCCACTGTGTCTTTCTTTTTCACACTACTAGCCTTTTTCTACTCCAATATCAGACACATTTAACCATCAGATCACTGAAAATTGTAAATTAGAAAAATATATTCTCGTCTTCATTTGTAGGGAGTAGTTTATTGGTTGGTGCATTAAGCTTAGACTTGCAAGAGCACTAAAAAAAACAAGAAACGAGAAAATCACCTCACAAAAAAAATTAACTTGCGATTTATGTATTATCGGGTCTAATCGGGTTGACCCGACAACAAAAATTATCTAACCCGAACCCGACCCGATAACAATGTCGGGTTATCGGGTTCGGGTCGGGTCAACCCAACCCTACTAGTTTGTTGGAGCATCAATGCAGATCAGATTGTTATATCTCCGAAACCGACTAGACTAAGTATCAGATTGTCTTTGTCCGAACACGATAATTTAATGAAGTAATAAGCAATTCCTTACGTACATTGATGACGTATAGTATGGATCGACCCGACCCACACATACTATTGTGGGCTTGTTGACTGATATTGGACCTTCGGCCCGATATCGCCGTCACGGCTGGTTGGGCTCGCGGGTCGCGGCTACTAAAGCACTGTCCGTGAAACGCGGCGCACGCTTGAATTATCTCCAAGGATAATCTAATTAAATAAGAAGATATATTTTACTTATTTAAAAGGATTCAGGATAATGTCGAATCCCTAAACTATCGGCCGTATCAACGTAATTATCATTGATACATGTATCCCATAAACCCTAATCACATTTGATTACTCCCTCAAAATCATACATTTACTCTCACGCCAGAGTTCAATCGTGGGATCCGCTCCTACGATAAGGTTAACGGTGTTTATTTCCTTGTGCAGGGTCCTTCAACAAATTCACTTGGTACAAGAACAAGGCACTCTACACCCGAATAGCAGCCTATTCGGATCAAACTAGACCCAACCTAACTTTTGTATCAACATACACCCTTGATCAATCAAGTGTGAACCACATCAATGAAAGCTTGTTACTTGCATCATAAGAAACTCGACTTTTATATGAAAAGCATTATGTTGCTTTTTTTATTTCAATTTAGTGGTTTCCCTTATATGAACATGTATAAAATTCAAACAACATATGATAGATTCATAGAAAAAATAATACCTAAAGGTGAAGATATTGAAAAATTCAAGGTCAAAGATATCTAGAATTTTTCCCATTCCCACATGGACGGAATCAGAGAGTCTCGGGACACTCATAGATTTTTTCGATATAGTGTGTTAAAAAACATGGATTTTTTATAATTGCATCTTTAATATAACTGATCCATCGATTATTGGTGTCTAGTGTTATTTAGTTAATATACTTATAAAACATGGGTTAATCTCTTAACATGTAGCGTTTGAGACTTGAAAGGATCTAACCGGAAATGTATTTTAAGTTTCTTAAAAATCAAAGTAATAATGGGTAAGACGGAATCACGAATCAAATTTGTTGACACGCCAACCACGTTTTAAACCCTATTTTTAATTACAAAAAATGGTTCTAACCAGTATGATAAATTGGTTAAAATGGGACGTATTAAGGGCTTGTTTCAACGAGTTTGAGTAGCCACCAGTGCAAAACATACAATTACTGGGTCGTGTTTAGTTTAGGTTGAACTAAACCCAAAAATTTAATTACCACCCTAAAGCGCAATACTCACACACATAACTAAGGGTGGTAATTTGGGTCAATTTTGGTTAACGGGTGGGAATAACCTAACCCATTTTTCTTGTTCATTTAATAAATTGCCAACTGAAACGAATTGGTATGTCGGCATGTTTAACTCATTATACGCCTTTTTACTTTTTTTAAATTTATTGTTATTTGTAAAAAGTAGAAAAGTTTAAATAAAAGTTATAAATATTTATTTATTATGTGGTTATCCACATTCCATAACGTTTCAAACATTATGACTCAATAATGGTTGTACTTAATATATTAATGATTAGAGGCTTATATATAGGGACTTGTATATATTGTAACGGAATCACTCCCAATGAAATACGCATGTCTCGATTATCTCTAATTTCTTCTTGTATTCATCTCTTACTTGTGATGCTATTAGGTCGTTGTTTTATAACACGTTATTAGCACGAGACTCTAAAGTCGCGTTTATGAAATGATTGCAAGTTGATGCGTTCGTCGTTAAGCACTGAATTAAGCTCGACTAATGGGAGAGGGTTGAACGATGGGAGTAATTTATTCGGGTTCTTCATAGAAGTTTAAGATCTTGTTTTCAAAGTGATTGATAAGAGGTAGGGAGTAGCTAGTTCCCTCAGAAGGTAAGGAGCAGCCAGTCTTCTCAGGAGGCAAGGAGCAACATTGTCTCCATCAGAGTTAGTACACGGGCGACTGATGTACGAATGTCATAGATGTCTGATCCATGACCAGTACTTGGAGTATGAAGACAACTTTGACACATAAGACAAAGTCTGATACATGCTAGCGACTGACGTGCTGCCTCTAAAAGACAACTTAGCTTTCACAATACTCGTGTCTTGGAGCTAAGCCCAGGTAGTATATATTGAACTGTTCACACACATGAACAAGGCAGGTTTTACACACATACTTCTCCTTACTCTCTCTAGTTTCTCTCACTTAAACTTATACCAAGCATACACTTACTCTCACGCCGGAGCTTGGTCTCGGATTCAAAACCCGGGGTGAGCTAACGGTGTTCTTTCTTATTTCAGCCTAAGAGATGAAGGAGTAGCTGCAGGATCTCCTAAAGATTAGGGCTGAAGAGCATCTACGCAAATTTGCTCGAACATTGGCGCCATCCGTGGGACCTGAAATACCAATCTACCAATTTCTAAGTAATGGACGCTTGTATGAAGGGTCCTCAACTAGAGGAGGGTGAAAACTTGAACACCGGGGCACCTGGGACTGGGAGGACTCCCCCGGGAGGAACCTCCGCTCCCGCCGGACAAGCTCAAGGAGGCCCCTCTCTGGCATTTGTGAAGGAAAACATTGATGTATTGAGAACCATGATCAAAGAGCTTGACAACCGAGGTCAAGAGAAGGTAACCCCTCGCAAGCTTTTCAATGAAGAGTCAGGCGGAGCTAGGTCGGAGAACTCTCAGATGAGCCCTTTAGCAGAAGAAGTAGGAGGATACTCCTCTGATGGGTCCTCTAGGTCAAGGAGCCGAGGTAGGCCTCGGTATGCTCGGAAACATTAAAAGAGTGTCTCGAGGAAGAAGGGATCTCTAAGTCTCATCGGTCAGTAAGATCAGAGGCACAAAGTAGATCAAAGTCTAAGAGTATTAAGTCGAAGCCTCAGTCGGTGAGAGCCTCCCAAAGGAAGTCGAGCTCAGACTCAGGGTATGACACCGTGTTTGACAGTGGTTCAGAGGACTTGAGCATACCTTATAGGCGGCCCAAACCAATGCCCTTCACCTCTAGGATCACACGTTTTAGATATCATCGGCGGGCTAAGCTTCCACCAAACGTCCGGGTGTATGAAGGGAACAAAGATCCGGAATATCACCTAAGTATTTTTTTTCTGTCGTAGCAGAGCAAGAGGAGTGGCCTATGCCAGTGTGGTGCAAGATGTTTCGCCAGACCCTAAGTGGCTCGGCAAGGAACTGGTTTGATAGCCTAGACCCAAAGAGTATAGATGGGTTTGAAGAGTTGAGTAACAAGTTCTTGGAAGAGTTCTCGCAGCAGAATAGGTATGGCAAAGACCCAACGGAGATATATGGCATCAAGCAAAAACCAAATGAAGGGCTTCGAACGTTCATGGACCGTTTTAAGGCAGAAAGTACGCACATCAAAGGAGTGCCTCCGGTGTTAAGGATATTCGCGTTCATGCATGGACACGATCATCCCAAGCTAGCCAAAAAGCTCAATGACAAGATCCCGAAAATAGTTGATGAGATGTGGGAGAGAGTTAGGGCCTTCATCAGGAGAGGGACGGTTGCCGACACAACCAAATTCATCATATCTCCTCGATGGGAAAAGAGTGCTGGTAAGGCTATCTGGTCGAAAAACCATAATGGGTCTAGAAATAGAAGTCATAGAATGGGGGAAGGAAGAAACATGGGGACCTGTGCTCCTTATGCTAGAAGAGAAGGCTTCACACCTTTGACAAAAACTCCAAAGGAGATCCTCGCTATGGATAATGTGAACTTCCCTCCACCGCCTCCGATGGTGGGGACTCCGAAGAAGCGAAACATGAACAAGTTCTGTGACTACCACCAAGATCGAGGTCACAACACGAATGACTGCTATCATCTTAAGAAACAGATTGAAGAGGCAGTGGCCTCAGGAAGATTGGCTCATTTGGTGAAAGACATCAGGCAAGGCGGCCAGAAGAGTAAGGGCTCAGCCAAAGGAAAAGAGAAAGTTATCAACATGGTGAGATCCTAAGGGTACCAGAAGAGGCCCTACGAGAGGGTCGAGCACTGGATGGATAATGCGATAGCATTCCCATCAGTGCCTCGATATCAATTAATGGATTGCCCAGTGGTAGTTGATGCCCTGATTGAAGGCTTCAGGGTCACAAGGATACATATTGATGGTGGTAGCTCTTTAGAGGTTATGTACGACCATTGTTTCAGAAATCTTAGCTATTGGACGAGGTTGAGGTTGAAAGAATCCTGAATACCACTGGTGGGGTTTTCAGGAGAAGTCAGTTACCCCTTGGGGGTTATCGATCTGGAAGTCACTATGGGAGAGTGCGGGAAAACCCAAACAGTCTTGGAATTTACGGTGGTCAAGAGTCCATCCTCGTATAATGCTCTACTAGGTAGAACGGGATGAGGAGCTTAGGAGCTGTAGCCTCTACTATCCACTCAATGATAAAGTTTCCAACTTCAAACGGGATAGCCACTATAGCCACCACTAGAGAGACTCTAAGAGAGTGCAGACAAATTGAGGAAGCTCAAGCCCTAAGTCGGCATGCACGTGTAACAGATTGGTATGTGTTATTTTACACATACCTTTTACCTTATTAAACGAGCTAAAAAGACCAAAAACATAATAAAAATTGCAAATATATGCTTGTTTTTGTGTTTGTGTATGTGCAGGTACAGATATTAAAGATAAGGATAAAAATTAAAGCAATGGCTAAACATTTGTTCAATCCTCCTCGACCTCTGGATCTTTCTTGTTAGCTAGTGATTTCTTATTCTAACAATTGATATCAAGAGCTAACCGGGGGTGTATTGTATTCGTGTGTGTTGTGTTTGTGGTTTCGTTTTGGATATATTGAGCTTATTGATTCGGCTTTTTTTTTTCTTTTGTTCATTTTGAAAACAGTTTTTTTCTTTTTTCCTTTCTTCAAAATTTTTTATTTATTTCTTTTGTTCCTTATACTGCTCACGTGTTCCTTCATTTGAAAAAAAAACAACAAACTTCCGCTTTGGGCTTATTTGTTTTTGTTTGTGCTTGATGCAACTTTAAATATACTACGGTTTATTTTTCATTGCTTTTGGTTTGTCGTGGCTTATTTTTTGTGAAAAAGTAGCTTATTTGCAAAGCTTATTAAAGCTTTCTTGTTGTTGGCTTATTGTCCTTTGTGGTCCACACGACGTGAAACAAGAGACAAGGAAAATTCAAGATCCACAAGACTCGGTGCAAGGACGACATTGGTTTGGCTGTTTCTAGGTAAAGCTACAAAACAGACAAGGACCACCGATCTAGTTGTGAACCGATCTAGTTATGAACCGATCTAGCAAATCCTTCATCCACCGAACGAGTTTCGCTCTTTGTTTCACGAGATATAGTTTAGCTAGTGCGTAATACCGAACGAGTAAAAAAACTTGTGGCACCACGAACTAGTTAATTTGAGAAGGAACCGAACGAGTGAAATTATAAGAGGGAAACCGAACTAGTCACTTGCCAAAGAACCGATCTAGTTTTTCTTGTCAAGAGCAACCCGGATCTAAAACAACCGAACTAGTTGAAACCTTTGCCCGATCTAAACCTAACCGAGTCAACTCGGTAATTACCGAGTTGACCGGGTCAACTCTGAGTGAGTCAGTCCACAACTAGTCATGGTCAACTGAAATGAAAGCAAATAACACAGACTCGAAAAGACTCAACAACATTACCCACATCAATAACAACAGAATCCCATCGTCACAACTTGTAACGTAATAAATAAATTGATCTCAGAATGTTTTAGTGATGATAGCAATTGATGACCTTAAAGATCTACCACACGAAACGATTTCATCATAGATCGATTGTCACAAGCACCTACCCGAGACCTTAATTTCAAGATCTTAACACCATGAGATGAAACCATTGAAGTCAATTACTCCTTCGTTCTTGACACATTAATGGTTCGATCGTGATTACCTTTTAAGAAATTATAGGGTTCGAAATGAAAGATCAAGTATGCTTGTTATTCGTGTGTATGATCTATCGACATATGAATGATAAAGTTGGTGATATATGGATGAAAGTGTTTTGTGATACACTGACAGATTGGAGATATAAGCGTGGGAAGTGAGTTTGGCTGCACTTATAAAAATGGGGATTAGGGTTACGCATAATTAGGGTGTGGGGGTTATATACATCTGTTTGACCTTGGATTGAAATCATGGGCTTAGATAAGAATATTTAATCTTGGACACATGCCTGGTAAATTTTTGTGATGGAACTGGGTTACAACAAAATTATTGGGCCGGTTAAATTGATCAAAACGTAGACTGGTGAATTCATAGCATGCCATGTAGTACATGGGCTGCTAATTTTTTTGTTATTACAAACTAGGCTGGTGATTTTGAATAAGTTGTTGGGCCGAATGGTTTTAATGGATAGGTGTTGGGCTGAGTTATGATTTAATAGGCCGTAAATGTTTATGATTAATCTATTTTAGGCTCGTGTTATTGGATTGAGCCGAGATTAATGCGATCACGACAAGTTTGACTAGACAAATGTGGATACATTAATGACAATTAAAAATACCATTTGTCTAGTTTAACGACATTCTTGAATAACAACACAACAAACATGATACATAACACTAAAAACAATCCGAATAAGATTCACTACAACGTCAAACGGCTAAAGATTCGGATTTCGATGACAAGTGATCACGAAGTTGATTTGGTATCCCTTATTTGAGCTTGAAGTTGGGTTTCACGAAGGCGTCTATCTTATTTATATCGAGGACTTCTTCTATTGCTTCCCTTTTCATCAACTCAATCTATCGATTGATGACTTGCTTAAAACGTACTCGGTTATGATTGAGACTTGAATTGTCTAGTTACAGCAGTTAGGGTGGTTGGTTGCAGTCCTGGATAACTTTACACTTTAAGGTGTTACATTGTAGTACCAGTGTCACACGCAGAAACACGATGTGGATAATTTCTAGAGGGGTTGTACATCTTATACTTTTACTGGTTGGTTAGAGTACGTTATAGATTTATCTTCACCGTTCTTACAATCCAACAACAGTGCAAGCTAAGTAACAAATTTGGGGGATTTTACTTATTTTCAAGTTTTGTTTATCGGGTTTTACTTCACAAAGTGGATCACAACTATAGCGACAGAATACGAGGTTGGTAAGATAGCTAGAGAGTTTCAGGTGGAGATGTAATCAGTAATTTCAAAGGATGCCAAGCAATGGTACTTTACATTCTAAGTATATTTCATAGTTCTTTAAAACGACATTTCATTACAAGACCTTGATTTATCCCAAGTTTTCTTGATTCTTGCTTCATTTCCACTATTACGGTTCTGTAAAGACAGAGGTAATGACTTTTTTTGGATTTCAAGATGTGTGCTTAAGACAAGAACTTCTCGAGTATATGGGCGTACACGACAATGATGCTTCCGAGAGTTCGCAACCATCATGGGGGAAAATGTGTACATCCGGGACTTAGTTGACTTTGATGTTACCAATGTTAACTTCCACATGGCGGGAAGTAGTGTAGGTTCTAATTTACTTTATGTATGGTTTTTGAACGTATATCTAATTACGTGAGAGAATTGATGCTGATTTCTAGCTTGCATCCCGATTCGTATATTCACCAAGCCCTGATGGACAAGAAGTAGTGGTCGTTGGTGTGGTTTGACTTCTATAAAATTCTGCTGTGTACGTCAATGACAAGTAGAAGATTGTTCATGCTACAACAAAGTTTTAGAATCTGCTCAAGATAGGGATGTTGGTTTGGGGGGAAGCTGATTCAGAAACTTCGCCAAAAAGAAGTCTATGAAGAAAGCTTTTCAAGACATGATGCATGAATTGGGGGAAGTTAATCCAGTTCATTCATACTACAATGGTTCCTGTTTAAGTAAAGACAATGAAGTTCAAGCTGGAGAAAAAGTTTCAAGACCATGAGGACTCAGAAGAATCTTCAGCTTTGGAGCGTTTTGGAAGACTTTTTTTTGTGTTGTATTTAGTAATTGATAGGAAAATTGTAAGTAAATACATATGTCACTTTTGGTGGAAATTTGTAGCCTTAAATTATGGTGACATATCGGATTTAATTAGTTTTCTTTAGGCAAGAATACAGGACTAGAACTGTTAAGTTAGTATAGTGTCCTTGTATTGACCTATATATCCCCGTCCATTACTTCCATGGAGGTGAGATTCATTTTGGAAAAGAGAATGTGTGTTCTTGTTTGCTCTCTCTAGACACACACATACTTCAATCTTCTTTTTACTTCTCTAATAATATGGCTAAACATTTGTTCAATCCTTCCCGACCTCCAGATCTTTCTTGTTAGCTAGTGATTTCTTATTATAACAGCCACTATAGCCACCACTAGAGAGACTCTAAGAGAGTGCAGACAAATTGAGGAAGCACAAGCCCTAAGTCGGCATGCACGTGTAATAGATTGGTATGTGTTATTTTACACATACATTTTACCTATGCAAACGAGCTAATATAGACACAAAACTTATAAAATTGCAAATATATGCTTGTTTTTGTGTTTGCGTATATGCATGTACAGATATTAAAAATAAGGACAAAAATTAAAGCAAAAACGAACAAAGCCGAGCTCGGGAATGGATAAGGCGCGAAAAACCGAAGCCGGAAGTGTACCTATCCTATATGGACCAACCCGGGCCCACCTTAATGGGCCGGGTCAGCCCAAGAGTACAAAAGCCTAAAATTAAATACCAAAACATTACAAGTCCAAATCCTTAAACCTCATATCAACTTTATGCCCAACCATAAATTATAAAAGCCCAAACACTTAATTATATAACCCGGGTCAACACCCAAGTCAATACCCCCAAATCGAATTACTGTACATCTTTTCACTCGTTCCCTCCCTTTCTCACTTTCACAAATAAACCAGGGTAAAATCCTATCACCCACACACACGCTCGCATCTTTCTAGAAGGACTCTCTGACACGTCTGACTAAGGGGATGACACGCTGGCGATCCTAAAGCTTTTGATTGGATACAAGGACGTGGCATCAATCCAACGGTCAAAATGGATGATTTGGAGGCAGTTATGATTGGAAGAGAAGAGGAGCGTCCCAAGCTGCTAGAAGGCTCCTTATTCCCCTATAAATAGAGTAGGGATCACACTAGCTTAGGGGTGTAGTTTTTTAGCTTATTTTAGGTTAATGTTTAGCTTATTGATGTAATTTTCCTTTTTCAAGTATTGTAGTTTACTTTTTAATCAATGAAAGTTAGTTTTCCTTAATTCGTGTTTTAAATTTCAAGTTTGTTTTTCACTTAAAGCTGTTTTGATTAAATAAGCTCTTAATAAGCTCATTTGTCTTTAATAAGCTAATTAGTACTCAGTTAAGCTTAATAAGCTTAACTGAGCTTGTTGATTGTGAATTCCACCCCTAAAAGTACCTCAGCTTTTATTTTGGAAGATAAGCTTACAATGGAAGAGCTTATAGACCCCACTAGCTTATCATAGATAAGCTGGAGCTTTGTAGATCAGCTTATTATAAGCTTATATTGCCCTGTTTAGAGCAAGGGCTTTTGTAAGTTCACTTTTTATTATTTAAAGCTTATTTTACTATTTTTAAGCTTAATTTCTATAAATCTGCTTATTACTGCTTATCAGTTGCTTAATTGTGCTTATTTCATCTTATGTTTGCTTATTAGACTTAGTTTAATGCTGTCATAGTTCTGTTTTTATTGTTTCCTAGTTTATTATCAAAACTGTTCAAAAATCAAAAAAAATATAGTTTAGATAAGTTTAGCTTATTTAGTGCTTATTTACCTTAGAAAATCACTTATTAGATCTTAAATAGCTTAGATGATAATCTGTTTATAGTTAGTTTGGTTTTTTATAATCTGTTTTAGTGTTAAAATCAATTTTCAGAATCTAAATGAGTGTTTGGCACAAGGGTTAAAATGGGTCAATTTGTTTTAAAAATGGTTTTTGGTTCATAAGTCAGTTTTCATAAGCTTAATTTAAGCTTAAGAGTCAGCTTTAGTAGAATCTTAGGGATTGGATTTCAAGTTTTAGTTTCAAAATTTCTTTTGTTAAGGGTCTGTGGTTTTGAAGTTTTCATAATCAGCTTATTTAGTTAAGCTTTTGATTAAGTGTCATTTTAAGTCATTTTCATGTCTATTTCAAGTTAATAGAGTCAGTAGTTGAAAGCTATTTTACCAAAATTGTTTGGGTCATAATCTGTCAAAAGGTATTTTTAGTTTTCAAAAGTCCAAAAAGTCCAATTTCAAAAGCTAAATTAGATATGATAAAATAGATTTAAGTCTTAAAATTCCTTGCATAAGTAGTTTAGAGTATGTAATCCATCTGATTGAGCTTATTTTTGGAATTTAGAGTCTTTTTCCTAGCTTATTTTCAATCTGCAAAAAGCCATTTTTCCCTTTTAAGAAAACCAAAAAAATTAGTGTAATCTGTGTGAGTCAGCTTTTTCATAGCTTATTTGATTTTCAAAATATTTTTTCTTTGCTGATTTAGATAGCTTATAGGATAAGCTTTTAAGTTTTGCAAGTCATTAAGCCATAAGGATCTATTTGTGGGCTTAAAAATAAGCCCAAAAGTGCCTACTTGTGTTGTTTTAGTTCAGTTTTAGCTTATTTGTTATTTTTAGAATTTTAGAGCTTATAGCTTATTAAGTTTAGCTTATTTTAGTTCCTAGAGCTTATTAGGATTAGTTTTAATCACTTTTAGCTTATTAAGCTTTTAGATTAGTTTATTTAGTTTAAAAAAATCACAAGTCAGTTAGTTATAAGTGTTTTAAGTTTCAATCTGTTTTGCTTACTTTCTTAGCTTATTTTTGAGTTTCACAAAAAAGGTTTTTTACAAAAAGTGCTTATTTTGGTCATTATAAGCTTTTCTAAAAATCAGTTTTTCAAAAAGAAAAAAAACAAAAAGGGAGTAGGGAAGTCATGGGGGCAAGGCTCGAACCCTTGACCTCACCCACTCAACCTTTACAACACCTCACACACCAACACACAAGCCACCAGCGCCCTTGGGTCTTTTCCGTTGTAGATTGCACAATCAATTCATTTAACCACGTTTTAAGTTTTTATACTTCAGCCCTTTTTGCTTATTTCACAGCTTATTCATTAAGCTGACAATCTGTTTAGCATTTTTCTAAAATTCCTTATTATCCAAAGTATTTTCCAGATTTTTTTCAGATTTTTATAAAATTGTTTTCTATTTTTAATAATTAATTTTCTTTAAAACTGTTTTTAATTCATAATAAATAAAATAAAAATAAAAATAAATATAATTTTTTTTTAAATTTTCTTTTATTATTTAGGATTTATAAAAATTAAATTTGCATTCCTAGGCTTTAAATTTTGCATTTTAGGAAATAAGTGCGTTTTTAAGAAATCCCGTTAACGTTTTTAGGTTTCGTTTTAATTTCCTTATTAGTTGCTCGTTTTTACATGTTTTTTGAATTAATATTCGTAGGAATAGAAAAACAAATCAAAATCTTGAAAATATTCAATCACGCGATCACAAATTTAACCGAATTTCCATTCACGCTTCGTCGAGGAAACGACCCGGGAGGTTTTAGATAACGTTTTGGTTAGAAGCGTTTGTCTTTAACCCGACGGAAAATACTTACTATACTATAATTGTTACATCCTTATATACTTATATTATATATATAGTGTGTTTGGACTACATCACAGATCCTACTCCGATGCAGACAAGCTCAGAAGTAGCTAATCCTAGAGTTTCGTTGGCTCCGGTGGAGACTTGTTCCCGGAGGCCAGGAAAGAAACCAATGCAATTAGATGATATGGAAGAAAGGAGACAACTTGACAAGGGGAAGAAGCCACCCAAGTCTAGTATCGAGGAAAAGATAATGGTAAATGATAACTACCCAGAGCAGCTCGTCACTATCGGAGGTGGTCTGTCCGCTGAGTGCAGACATGCGCTAATACATACCCTCCGAAAAAATGTTGACATCTTCGCATGGACTCCAGCGGACATGACGGGTATCCCTCGGGCTATAACGGAGCATAGCCTAGACACCTACCCCCATATTGAACCGAAGGTACAGAAGAATAGAAGTCTTTCCCCAGACAGGAGGAAGGTGGCGACTGATGAAGTTAATGAATGGCTCAAGGCTGGTATTGTATGGCGAGTGCGATACCCCTTATGGGTTGCCAATCCGATGCTAGTCAAGAAGGTTGACGAAAGTTGTAGAATGTGCATCGACTTCAAAGAACTGAATAAGGCATGTCCAAAGGACCTATACACTTTGCCAGAGATCGATTGGAAGATTGAGTCGTTGATGGGATTCCAATATAAGTGTTTCTTGGATGCTTATAAGGGATATCACAAAATACAGACGACAAAGAAAGATGAAGAGAAGACGGCTTTCCATACGGATGATGAAGTCTTCTGTTACACGAAGATGCCTTTTGGTCTTAAGAATGCAGGGGCGACATACCAGAGGCTGGTCGACTCTACCTTCAAAGAGCAGATAGGGGTAAACCTAGAAGCATATGTGGACGATATGGTGATTAAGAGTAGGACTGAACAAGACATCATAAAAGATATAGAACAAACCTTCTCCACCCTACGAAGGATAAACATGAAACTTAACCCGAAGAAATGTTCATTCGGTATGGAGGAGGGAAAGTTCTTGGGATACATAGTTACTTCGGAGGGGATAAGGGCCAACCTTGAAAAAACAAAGGCTGTCATGGACATGCCCTCACCAAGAACTTTCAAGCAAATGCAGTCTCTAAGTGGGAAACTGGCAACCCTCATTCATTTTTTGTCTAAGTCAGCCGAACGATCCCTACCTTTTTTAGATACGTTGAAGAAATGTACTAACAAGAAAGACTTCAGATGGACAGAAGCCGCCGAGGCAGCGTTCCTGGAGATGAAGAAGTTGGTATCTGAGTTTCCAACTTTCTCTACCCCAAAGAAAGGTGAGACCCTGATGATGTACCTGGCCGCAGCGAATGAGGCGGTTAGCGCGGTGCTCCTCACGAAAAGGGATGGGAGGCAAATACCTATACACTATGTTAGTTGATATTTTCAAGGGGCAGAAACAAACTATGCTCCGATGGAGAAACTCGCTCTGGCCCTAGTCCACATGGCCAGACGATTAAGGAAGTATTTCCAAACTTATCCGATCAAGGTCATAACTAACAGCCCAATCGGGCAAGTGTTGAACAACTCGGGAGCGTCGGGAAGGTTAGCAAAGTGAGCTGTTGAGTTAGGGGCTTATGGCATAACATATGTACTAAGGGTAGCAGTAAAGGGTCAGGTCTTGGCAGACTTTCTAGCAGACACCTCAACAGAGATAAATGCTACACACCAGAGGTGGCTAGCACCCCCAGAATAGAGGACATCCCAGAATCTTCAAATGCAAGAGAAAATCTTACTCCTGGCCCAAGGGCATGTAGACTATACACTGATGAAGCGTCAAACAATGGAGGGTCTGGAGCTGGCCTCTTCCTGATAGCTCCAGACGATGTGGAATACTCTTACGCGCTTCGTTTGAATTTCTTTAACTCCAACAACGATGCTGAGTACGAAGCTCCACTGGCCGGGCTACAGAGATGCAGGTGAAATACATTCATGCTTTTGTGGACTTCAAGCTAGTAGCTAGTCAGGTGGAGGGATCATATGAAGCTAAGGGTGAAAGAATGATAAAATACTGGGAAAAGGTCTTGGAACTAGTTGGTGCATTCAACAGGTTTTGGATAACTCATATCCCTAAAGCAAAGAACATGAAGGCCGATGCCCTTAGCAAGCTAGCAGCGGTTCAATTCGATTACTTGTCTAAAGAAGTACTAGTGGAGGTGCTGAACGAGCGCTTTGTCGAAGCACAAGAGGTTAATATGGTGGTTGAAGAAGAAGGCCCGACTTGGATAACTCTGATATGAAACTATCTAGAGAAAGGAGTCCTGCCAGAAGACCCTGTTGGCGCTAGAACTCTAATGGAAAAAATTAGGAACTATACAATGGAAGATGGAGTCTTGTATAAGAAGTCTTACCTGGTCCCATTGATGAGGTGCGTGGGTCCCTTGCAAGCCAATTATGTTATTAGAGAAGTACACATGGGCTCATGCGGAATGCACGGCGGGCCTAGACAAGTAGTGCCTAAGGCCATGAATCTGGGATACTACTGGCCCTCTATGCATAGAGATGCCAGGGAGCTGATTAGAGCATGTGATGACTGCCAAGCACATGCATCTGTACCCAGACTCCCTAAGGCAGACATGATCTCAGTAACATCAGCATGGCCATTTATAAAGTGGGGCATGGACATAGTGGGACCTCTCCCGGAGGGTCCAGGAAGGGTGAAGTATCTAATCGTGGCAACCAACTACTTTACCAAATGGATGGAGGCGAAGCCATTAGCAACCATTACCGACAAGCAGGTGGTAAACTTCACTTGTGATAATATTGTCTGCAGGTTTGGGATCCCAGCTACAATCATCACAGACAATGGAACTCAGTTTGTGAATGATCCTTTCAAGAAGTGGGCAGAAAAGCTCAAGATCTAGTTAATCTCTACTTTGGTTTATCACCCCCAGGGGAATGGAGTAGTGGAAAGGGCAAACAGAAGCCTCTTGAGAGGAATTAAGACCAGACTGGAGAAGGGAGGATCAGCTTGGGCTGAGGAGGTACCGAATGTTTTGTGGGCACATCGAACAATGAAGAAGACCAGCAATGGTGAAACACCTTTCAGCTTAACCTATGTGTTAGTGCAAATATTACGATATTTAATCTATACGATCTCTTTATGTTTTGATGATGACAAACATGTAATTTGTAATACGTAACGTAAAGTGCGCAAGTTACTCGTAATCACAAATCATCAATGAATACACGTATCAACATCTCTCGAAGTCTCAAGTATGCATCAAGACGGACATTGGTTTATACCCGACGTAAATCACATAAGGTATGTACAAACAATATTAAACTTGTAGGATGATCAAAGAAATAAGTTTTTGTCTTAAACTTTATATTTTTATAAATACAACAAAACTATTTCTCAAAAATTATTTAGACAAATTATTTTTAAATTATAAAGAAATGTTTTATTTGGTAATTATTTTCAATTTCAAAATCTGGTCATTTCCCCCTAAGTGTGCTTAGGTGTAACGAATTAAAATTCCTTTAGTAAACAAGTTTCAAGAGATTAAATGATACAATTTAAAGGTAAAAATGCTTTTATAAAATAAATGACAAGTATTTAAATTGCATTAAAAGTAAATGACGGTATGTAAATTGACTATTAATTTTTTAAATCTTTTTAAAACCGCACTTAAATTCTAAATCACTAATCACTTAGCAAACACAAGTTAAACTACTCACTACGCATCATGATTCATATAAGACAAAGTAAACAACAATTTAATTAAACTACACTAATTTAATTGAAAAAAGGGGTTAGAAAATAGGATCCAAATTGCCTGAGCCGCAAAATAAATCGATATACACACCGATCTTACTAACTTTAATAAACAAATAAAGTTTATCACTTTTAAGCTTACTTCACTAATTAAAAAATAAATGGTGTAACGTTATCTACTATTACTTCCATAAAAGTCAATAAAGGATCAAATTCCTTTATCCCTATCTTTAATAACCTTTATAAGGTCCTTAAGCTCCGCCCTTAGATGTTAGATGGATGGGATAAAAAGATAATAAGAAATGAAAAGTTAAGAAAAATAAGCTAATAAGGTGAAAACTTTTTTTAGAAAAATATTGCTATTTGAAATCTATTTTTTGTAAAATAAAACTAGATTATATCTTTATAAAAAAAACTATTTTGAAATTAAAAAACTAGAATAAGCTAAAAAGCTTCAAGGCTTTTTTCGATAGAAATGTTGTAGATATAGCTTTAAAAAAGCCACTCTCAAAAAAGCTACATGTACCTTCGAAATTAGCCCTTAGTTAATAAAGCTTTAGAAAAATAGTAAAGTTTAGATTCTTTATGACTAAATTAAGCTAAATTATTAAGCTCTCGAGATAAAGGTGCTCATAGACTTTAAAATGTATAAGTCGAGTAGGAGGACTTGACACCCTTTTTAGCATTCGAATCGCGCTCAATCAAACAATAAGCCTTTTGAAAAAGTAAAGACAATGATAAGAGGAATAAAAAGGAGATAAGCAAAAGTATTTTAGAATTTATTCTAAGACATAAGCTAATAAAAAGATGAAAACTTTAGATCTAAATCTACCCGAAACTAAGGTGTTCAATCAAGTGAACTTGGATCGGGTATATTTAAAGATTTAGATCTAAGAAAAATAAGCTAGAATTAAAAAAGCAACAAACTTTATGCTAGAAAATAAACTAAAAATATAAGATCTATTATTTTTAGATCTAATCCACCCGAAACTAAGGTGTTCAATCAAGTGAACTCGGATCGGGTATGATTAAGGATTAGATCTATATATGAAAAAAATAAGCTTGAATAAAAATAAGCAATCAAAAATAAGCTAAAATAAGCTCACTCGAAAAGCTCTAAATCGAAAACAATATAAAATAAGCTAGTCTAAATAAGCTATGAAAGTAGCTAATTAGAATATAAGCTTAAGAGATCGGATCCAAAAATAAGCTATAAGCAAGAGCTTATTTGGAAATAAGCAAAAGAAAATGAGTAGAAGAATAAGCATGAGAAATAAGCATTAAGATAAAAAGCATTAATAAAACCAACCTTAATAAAAAGCATCTTCATAAAAAAATAAGCCACTACAATAAGTTGAGAATAAGCTAAAAAGCTTTTACAATAATAAGCTAAAATAAGCTACCACTATTCTACTCCTAAATCTACACCTACTATTACTATGAAAATAAAACTAAAACTTAACACACATTCTCTTGCTGCGTCTGTTGATTTATATAGCCCAAGTAATGGGAGGGGCAATTTCGTCCATTCAGGTGGTCCAGACGCGTCTTAGTGTAAAAGTGGGGGGTATTTTCGTCATTTCGTCCCAAACGCGTTATCATTCAGCGTACCTCGTACGCCAGCTAATAACAGCTGGATCCACCAATCATATGATGACACGTCAGCCTTCCAGAAGCCTCGATCCAACAACCTCGTATTGCTATAGTACCTCGTACCTGCACAACCTGCCATCAATCATTAGCAGGCCACGTGTCACCACCTGAGTGGTGCCACGTGGCGTAATCACTGTTTCGGCACCGTCACCGGAGCCACCGCCTGACCACCGGTCAACGGCGGCAGTCAACGGTGGCCAACAACGGTCAACGGCGGCGGACCACCGTCGACCACCGCCGGACCACCGGTCAACAGTGGTTGACCGCCAGTCAACGGTCGGGTCAAATGGTGGCCACCGCTGCCACGTGGCAGCCAAGCGGTACCACGTGGCAACATGTGGCAGCTGACGTGGCGTAGAGGGGATAATACCCTCCTGCGTTTCGAACCCACGACCTCTTGGGATAGAAGCATAGCTCTAGCAAGCTTACCGCTGTGCTAGAGCATAGCTTCAATAATAGAATGTAAAATTTAATATATAAGGGCTAATTTGTTTGGGCTGGGTTATTATTAGCAAAAGGTTCAAACAGGGACGAAAAAGGTTCAAAATAAAAAGGTTCACATATGAAAGGCCGGTACCGTTGGACTCGTAATTTCGTGCTCTTTCCAATGGTGTGATCGAGGAATATTAACGACTTCGTTAGAGCCTCGATAAACGTAAAAACGTCGTCGAAAGTCACCCGAAAATTACCGTTTTTGCTTTGTTTTCAATCCTTTGTACCTGTAAGACATAAAAACACAATACAAACATATTTGCAACATATTTATCCATATTTTAGTGTTTTAGTCCGTTTATTAGCATTTTCCGGGGTACAAATGATGTGTGTTTTAGCACACATCAAAATTCCCCCACACTAAGCCATTGTTGGTCTCACACGCAATGTAAATAAAACACGCCCAAAAATAAATAATTAAATCCCCTTTTAACTTATGACCCCTCACAATCAAACAAGAACAGAAAAGGTCCATTAAGAAGGTTCAAAAATTATTTATTTCAAAAGCGCCCCCGTTTTAACCACTTATTTATTAATAGATAAAAAACTAAAATAAAAATTAAATAAAATTATTTAAAAGGCTTTAAGAACGGGAGTTCGTCATCCTTGATTTTTACAATCCCCAAACTAAGCTTAAAACGAAATCACAGTTAAATATAAGATTAGATGCTAACACTACTCATAAATGCTAATTGTGTAAGTATAAACTTAACTTTTCGCTCCCATTATTCCTAATTTCCTCTAAGGATTTTTTATTATTGGTGACAAATAAATTATGTCCTTATTATCATAAAGGTGCCCGGTTTAGACCACAATTAGTTTGAAATCCTTTCCTAAAGAGACGATATGGTGAGAATAAGGTCCACATTAAGGTTCTAATTTCGCATGATTTAGGGGTTATCCTTTTTATTTCATCCGCAACAACTCAACTACGAGTCCAGAGACGGAGGCTTTATTTAGATAACCCCGGAGTCGAAATTTGGCTTTATACTTATTATTATTGCAACATTATTAAACCTCGGTCCTTTAGAAGGCTGCAACATCGGTTGTGAGCCGGCAAGATGCAGCAAACATATTTCGACCTCGGTAATTTCCTCGACCTTTTAGAAGGCTGCAACATCGGTTGTGAGCCGGCAAGATGCAGCAAACTTTTATCAGTCTCGGATTATTATAACTATGTGCCTTATTTTGAAGACTGCAACATCGGTTGTGAGCCGGCAAGATGCAGTAAACTTTTATCAGCCCACAGTTTTATTATTATTATTACCTCCACCCTTTAAACGACTGTCACATCGGTATGCGAGCCGACCATGATCCAGAAGTCTTATTTCGGCTTCGGTTTATTACATAATTATTATTATTATAGCCAAATTTCAAGTCCTGTGGTCTTTTAACAACTGCCACATCGGTATGCGAGCCGACCATGGTCCAGGAGTCTATTTCCCCACAACACTGACAAAACCTCGATGTGTACCTTACTTTCACCAGAAGGAATCTCTACGAAGTGATTTAAACTAAGAATCGCAAAAACCTAAAGCAACTTTATTTTATTCAACAATTATATAGCGTTTAGTAAGCTGGTGGGAGCAAAAAGCCACAATTAACCTCTATGAGCTCTAAAGATATCCAACTAATCCACGCTTAGCATCAAACTTATATTTAACTCTATCATATTTCGTCCTTTGCAAAATTTTAAAGTTAAGCAAACGCTAAGTCTCGAAAGCTAAGGGGAAAGCTAGAGTTTAAAACTCGATCAAGTCAAAAGCTACCAAGTTCTACGGGCCTACTTATTACTAACATTTTTAAATTTTAATCATCATTTTTTTATTTTTTATTTATTTTTTTTTATTTATTTATTTATTTATTTTTTTTTCATTTTATATATATATCATAATAAAACAATAAAAAATTTAAAATTTTGGTCAAAACGGGGTTGCGTGGGAACACATATAGGCACAGGTATGATCACATTTTGATAGAAATCCCCCCCCCCCCACACTTAGAATGGAACATTGGCCTCAATGTTCAAAAATATCAGGTTTTACCCCCACACTTAGGAACGAAAAAGGCAAATGCTAGTAATTCCAAGTGTAAAAGGGAAAACACAATTAATATACTTGATCAGGATTGATGATAGGAGGATAGAAATGGAGATACGGAACATCCAAGAGAGGGATGTCCTCTCCAGAAATCATCATCGGGCTCTTAGAAAAATCAGAAGTGATTTTGTCCCGATGAGATAAAAGATGAGAAGTGAGAATACCAGGATTGAACACTTTGTCCTCGTTTTCAGACGAAAACAGAAGCAAAGTGTCAAAAATTGGAGAAAGAGGATCACGGAGGAATGAAATAGAAAATTCATCCCGTGATAAAAGTCTCTTGGATTGGACTTCAATGAATATCCCCGGATCGAAAATCTTATTTCCAGATCCGAGGGAATCATGAGAAGGAGTGAAGTCCAAATCCGGATCAAGGGTGGGAAGGGTGGGCAAAATATTAGGCATAAGAACATAGTGTTCAGAAATACCCTTCACCACTTTGGTTGTCAAAACACCCGTATCGGGCTCAAAATCAAAGCAAATCTCAACATCCGGTGGTTCCGGAGGAGGACGAGAAGGTGTCGGATCATTAAAATGATCAAGGTTAGATGACTCATTTTTGGGAAGGGGAAGGGAATCATTATTAAGCAATTCTTCAAGAAAACGAATATCCCCTTCCGAGTCATAATCGTCGTTCTCAATGCCCGGTGGCATCGAGTCATCGGAAGCAAGAAATAAATCGATCTCCTCCATATGAGAGTCACTATCCGCGATGGGGATAGGAGATGGGGAGGGAGACTCGATAATCGTATCAACATTTTCATAATTACGTTCTTCCGGCGGTCGTGGAGATGAATTATCATACAACAAATTCTCAACAAAACGGATTTCTTCCTCTAGATCAAAGTTGGCTTTCTCAATTCCCGGTGGAATTGGATCGATATGAGCGAGTTCACCAGAGAACTCCTCGAGAAGATAATCAAACTTAGGTGAAGAATCAATCAAAGTATCTCGATTAAGCAAAGATTCGATAAGATTAGACTCGGCATTAAAGGAATGCGGATCTATCTTGGTAGAAATGATTTCTTCGTCATCAAAAAGAGGGTTCGAATAAATTTTGAAATTTTCTTTCGGAACGTCCTCATCAGAAAGTGACTCGTCATCACTAGAGGTGAAATCGTCGTTAGAATCAAAGAGAGGATTCGAGAAAGTTGTAAAAGTCGGAGAAGATTCATCATCAACGGGCACATCACACTCACTTTTATTGTCGGAAGTAACCTCGGACTCACTTGGGATTGGGACAAGGTTCTCAACACTAGACTTTATTAATTCGTCCGATTCCTTTTCAGGAATAGTGCTAAGATGCTCATCCCCCATACTTAGAGAGTACTCAGGTTCTTCAGTTGGTAAGTCGGGTGTGATTGCAATAGTATACTCCTCGTCATCATCTAAGTAGAAGGCAGGACGACTCCAACTCGGACTATTAATAAACTCTGCCAGCTCCTCACTTATATTTTGCACATCTTCAAGAAGTTTGTTAAGCAATTCTTGTACCTCCTCGGATTGAGCATGCTTAATTTCAAGAAATTTGTCCCAAGCTTGCATTAAAACCTTCGGCGTTTCTCTAAAAGATATACGATTAAATTTCTTTAAAAAGGTTTCTATAGAAATCATTAAGTCTTCTTTAGCTTGCAAAATTTCCACACTTGTTTCTTGAGGAGGTTGATGAATGACGGGAAACTGCGGGGGTTGGGATTGGTCAAAACCGAAAGAATTAGAATTATAGAAATTTTGGTTCATTGGTTGACACTGAAAACTTTCATGAGGACCCCCACAGTTATCACAACAAAGATATTGTTGAGAAAAACTCGGTGAATTTTGTGGATAATAATTATCACTAAAGTTTTGATTGTAGCACGGTTCCTGCTCATAGACAAGCGGTACCCGTGGTGGACAATCAAACCCATAGTGAGAATCGTTCCCACATAACTCACACGAGTATGTCTCGTACTGGGGCTGTGGAGGTTGGTTGAAGAAGTTCGGTGTTTCATTATAAGAATAAGGATTTGGGTCATAGACAAACTCATTTTCGGATCCTACACTGCTACAGCCCGGACAGTTTCCACCATTAAACGGACCTCCACACCACGAGCAACCAAAATGGTTATACGAAGACATGTCGAAGAATTAAACGGATAAGAGGATAAAGAAGATAAGAATTAAATGAAGTAAGAGGATAAAGGAGAATATTTTTTTGAAATTTTTTATAAAGATAATAAAAATAAAAAATATTTTTGGTATTTTTAATATTTATAAAAGAAAAGGAAAAATAAAAATAAGAAGAAAAATATTTTTGGATTTTTATATTTTTTTATAAGAACGAAAATAAACTTTCCGAAGAAAGGATCTTCAAGGCTCGAACACAAACAATCCCGTAAAAATCGCTACACCTCTCCCCGGCAACGGCGCCATTTTGATATCGGTCGTTTTTCAAACGCACTTATCAAATAAACCCTCTAGTGTAATTATATATATTTATAGAAAATACATATACGTATACGTAAGCAAAGTATCATACAAATTATTATTAGGAAAGAATAATAACTAATCAACACGGGTATCGTTTTCCTCGGCGAGAGATGAATGGAAATCTACGTTCAAGTTGTAAATCGAGCTTTATTGTCATTCAAGTTTTTGATTTTAGTTTTAAACTATTTTTATACTAAAAATTAAACTAACATTAATTCTAAAATTAAAAACTAAAAGATTAAACTAAAACTGATTTAAAAGATATAAATGACAAATATGCTTGCTAAGTGACGTGAAATGTTCCTTAAGTGCGGGCTTAGGTTTAACGAATTAAAATCCTTAAAAAAACAAGTTTCAAGAAATTAAATGACAAGTAAAGTAAAATGCTTTTTAAAATAAATGACAAGTATTTAAATTGCATTAAAAGTAAATGACGGTATGTAAATTGACTATTAATTTTTTAAACCTTTTTAAAACCGCACTTAAATTCCAAATCACTAATCACTTAGCAAACACAAGTTATTTACTCACTACTCATAACGAAATTCAATTTAACAAACATAGCATTTAACGACAAAATTAAATCTACACTAAGCATGGCAAAAATCAAATACGCAAATATATTATGGAACGATAAAATAAAACTATTCTAAGTATTGAAAAGAGATTAGAAAATAGAACCGAAATGAAGAACCACAATGATATAAAACCACCCAATCTTACAAACTTAATAAACAAATAAGCTTATCACTTAAAAAGCTTCTACTTCACTAATTAGCAAATAAAGTTGTCAACTTTATCTACTAATTACTTTCATAAAAACCATAAAGATCAAAACTTTATCTATTTATCAACCTTATAAGACCCTTAAGCTCCGGCCTTAGATGTAGAAGGATGGAATAAGAAATAAGACATGAAAAGTTAAGACAAAATAAGCTAATAAGATGAAAACTTTTTAGAAAAATAAGCTATTTTGAAAACTAATTTTTGTAAAAATAAAACTAGATTAAATCTATAAAAAAACTACTTTTGAAATAAAAACTAGAATAAGCTAAAAAGCTATCAAGGCTTTTTCGAAGAAAGGATGAAGAATATAAGCTTATAAATAAGCCCCTTCTCAAATAAGCTACAAGTACCCTTCGAAATAAGCCCTAACTTAATAAGCTATAAGAAAAACTAGTAAAGTTTAGAACTTTATGACTAAATAAGCTAAATAATAAGCTCTCGAAGATAAAGGTGCTCAAGACTTAATGAATAAGTCGAGTAGGAGACTCATGACACCCTTTTTAGCATTCGAATCGAGCTTAATCAAACAATAAGCATTTTTGAAAAAGTAAAGACAAGAAAAGAGAAAAAGATGAGATAAGCAAAAGCTATTTTAGAATTTATTCTAAAGACAATAAGCTAAAAGATGAAAACTTTAGATCTAAATCTACCCAAAACTAAGGTGTTCAATCAAGTGAACTTGGATCGGGTATATTTAAAGATTTAGATCTAAGAAAAATAAGCTAGAATTAAAAAGCAACAAACTTTATGCTAGAAAATAAGCTAAAAATATAAGATCTATTATTTTTAGATCTAATCCACCCGAAACTAAGGTGTTCAATCAAGTGAACTCGGATCGGGTATGATTAAGGATTAGATCTATATAAAGAAAAAATAAGCTTGAATAAAAATAAGCAATCGAAAAATAAGCTAAAATAAGCTCACTCGAAAAGCTCTAAATCGAAAACAATATAAAATAAGCTAGTCTAAATAAGCTATGGAAGTAGCTTATTAGAATATAAGCTTAAGAGATGGGATCCAAAAATAAGCTATAAGCATGAGCTTATTTGGAAATAAGCAAAAGAAAAGAAAGAGTAGAAGAATAAGCATAAGAAATAAGCATAAAGATAAAAAGCATTAATAAAACCAACCTTAATAAAAAGCATCTTCATTCATGAAAAATAAGCCAATACAATAAGTTGAGAATAAGCTAAAAAGCTTTTACAATAATAAGCTAAAATAAGCTAAACTATTCTACTCCTAAAACTACTAACAATAAATACCCAAAAAACAACACTAAAATTTCACTAAAATCTAACTAAAAAATCACACGATGCGTGCTTCCTTTTATAGCCAAGATTGGTGGGGGCAATATCGTCTTTCAGGTACACGCCACTCTCAATCAGATCTGGGGGGATTTTGTCTTTTCCGCAACTCACAACCGCCTCATTATTGCACACGCCTACCTCGTATGACTGTACAGTACCTCGGGTACTAAACACGCCCAGTGCCACGTGTCACACGAATGATTGGTCCAGCCGCCAACCTAAGCAGTTACCTCGTCTGTCGTGTACACAGTACATGGATAAACTGACGTGTACAGTACCTCGTACCTCGTACCTGCCACCTGTACAATCTGACACACAATCATTAGATGGCCACGTGTCACCACCTGAGTGGTGCCACGTGGCGTAAACACTGTTCCCCACCGTCGCCGGTCAACCTACAGTCGAACCACGCTGGACCAACGTTGTCAAACGGTGGTCAACGAACGGCGTTCAACGGTGTCAAAACACGCCGGGGACCGCCGGTCAACCATGGTAAAACGGCTGGTTGACGGTAAGTCAACTGGTGGGCCGGGTCGAGCCGGGTATTGGGCCGGGTCTGGTCGGGTCATGGGCCGGGTCGTGGGTCGTGAGGCGGGTCGTGAGCCGGGTCAAGTTCGGTAGGTTCGGATTCAAGAAAGGTTAGTCAAGATCGGGTCCGGGGGTGTGATGGGTTAAAACCCACCAAGCAGTTTCGAACTAGTGACCCACTTGATTAAAACACCAATGCTCTAGCCGGTGGACTAGAGCATAGATTTAATATTATAGGTAAATTAATTTTAAGACCCTTAAAGATTTTAACACCTAGCCTCATTTTAATAAAAAGTTCAAACAGGGACAAAAATGTTAAAATAAAAAGGTTTAATATAAAAGGCCCTGGTGTGGTACAGTTGGACTCGTTTTTTTCGTGCTCTTTCCAATGGTGTTGCTCGGGTGGCTGTGATCGAGGAATATTCACGACATTGTTTTGGACCTCGATATTGTGGAAACGTCGTTCGAAAGTCACCTCGAAAATTACCGTTTTTGCTTCGTTTTCAATCTTTTTTACCTGTAAGACATAAAAACACAATACAAACATATTTACAACATAATTATCCATATTTTAGTGTTATTTAGTCCTTTTATAGTTTTTTCGGGTACGAAACGAAAAGTAAATTTTAGCCAATATCAAATCCTCCAAACTAAAACCATTGCTAGGTCCCTCACGCAAGGTAAATAAAACTAATACCGATAATACAATAACTTTATCCCCTATTAACTTATGACCCCCCTCACATCAAACAAGAACAGAAAAGGTCTCCATAAAAGGTTCAAAAATCATTCAAATTCGCAAGCACCCCGTTTTAACACTTATTAAATAACTAAATTAAGATTACAATTTCTATAGATTTATTTTTTAAAAATGCTTAAGGAATTGGCAGTTCATATCCTTGACTTTTCACAATCCCCAAACTAAGCTTAAAACGAAATCACTGCTAAGTACAAGTTAGGATGCTAACACTACTCATATTTGTAACTTGTAAACTTTTCACTCCCGACAATTAGTAATTATTAGGTGAATGTGCTATTTCGAAATTTCACATGGATCACTTTATTTAAAACTATGTTTCACGTTCCTCCCGAGAAGATTGATTTGAAGGCCTGAGTATCATCTTCATGTAGCGATTTTCGTCTCGGCACATCCCAACCTCATCGGCTAAGTGACCGGGCTTTTGACACCTCACGGAGACTAGTATCGGGACTCACGGACCTTCGGTTTCACATCTCTAAAGTTTTCCGTTAACATATTCTTATTAAATGTAATCATGAGAAACATAGTCTTTAGTTCAAAAGCATATTTAAATTTAATAAAAATAATTTTCCAATTATTATAAAGCAACTTTATACTTATTCAAACCTCGGTCCTTTAGAAGGCTACAAATCGGCCACGCCTCCGACACGATGTAGCAAAACATATTTCGACCAAGATTATTACTCATTATTACTTTTTATTTTCATTTTTTTTTTTTTTTGCTATTAATCATAATATATCACCTGGTTGGCCTTCTTTTATCTCGAAGCACGTCGATAGGAGTCGCACAAGAGGTTATTCTACTTATTATGACACCGGCCCCCAGCCTTTTATGAATACTTCAACATCGGCCACGCCTTCCGACATGATGAGTATAATCTGAGCGAACGATATTTTATTCTTACTCATAATTTATTTATTTATTTATTTGCAACATTATCGAAGAGAAATAAATTTTTAGAAAATTTAAATTATAAATTTGAACTAGACTAAATTTATTGATATCGATACATTCTTTATTCAAAAAATAGTTGAGTTAAGTTCTAATTTCAAAGATAGCACGTTTATTATTAGTCAATTAGAATCGTACGGAGGAAAAGCGACAAATTATTACATGAGCTCTTAGATTTCCAATAATCTTTGTTCTAGCATCATACTTTCTCCTTATTACTATCATATTTTCGTTCTTTGCAAAAATTTTAAAGTTAAGCAAACGCTAAGTCTAAAAGCTCAGGGGGAAAGCTAGAGTTTAAACTCGGTCCAAATCAAAAGCTTACTATTCTACGGGCTGCTTATTATATATATTTATATTTTAATCATTTTTTTTAAAAATAAAACAATAAAAAATTTAAAATTTTGGTCAAAACGGGGTTGCGCGGGACACAGCAAGGCACAAATTCTATGAATCACATTTCGATTGATATCCCCCCCAACACTTAGAAATGGAAAAACATTGGCCTCAATGTTCAAAAATATCGGGTTTTACCCCCACACTTAGGAATAAAAAAGGCAAATGAAAAAAAATTCAAGTGTGAATAGGGGAAACAATATAAGATATATATATGATCAGGATTAAGGATTCCAAATAAGCAAAGATCGAAGAATCCGGGCGATGGAGATTGAAAACTGTGAACGGGTCCTTTTATGATCTATGGAATCCTGCAAAACGAACCACAAAACCATAGAGCAAGAAGCACGCCCCCACACTAGGCTATAAAATCACACGTTATTTATTAAGGAAAAGAAAAATAAAAAAAAAGAAAAGACAGGGTTGCTCCCGAGAACGCCGCTTTTTTTGTTAACCGAGTCTAAGCTCTGACTCGATCCCCCACACTTGAGCTTGGTCAAGGAGGATAGAAATTGGTGATAAGGGGACCTTCCAGTTGATGAATGTCCCCTCCTAGAAATATCATCGGGCTTCAGAAAAATCAAGTGATTTTGCCCGATTGAGATGAGAAGGAGAAGAGAAAATACCAGGTTTGAACACTTTGTCCTCATTTTCGGATGAAAACGGAGATGCAAGGTCAAACACTGGACAAAGGGTGGGTTGGGTGGGCAAAAGATTAGGCATAAGAACATCGTGTTCAGAAATATCACCCACCACTTTCTTAGTAACAACGCCCGCATCGGGTTCAAAATTAAAGCAAATCTCAACATCCGGTGGTTCCGGAGGAGGACGGGGAAGAGATGGATCATCAAAATGATCAAGAGAAAATGACTCATTTTCGGGAAGGGGAGGAGAGTCACTGCTAAGCAATTCTTTAAGAAAACGAATATCCCCTTCCGAGTCATAGTCGTCGATCTCAATGCCCGGTGGCATCGAGTCATCGGAAGCAAGAAATAAGTCGATCTCCTCCATAAGAGAGTCACTATCCTCAACGGGGATAGGAGGTGGAGAGAGAGACTCGACAATCGTATCAGCAATTTCAGAATTACGTTCTTCCGGCGGTCGTGGAGATGAATTATCATACGACAAATTCTCAGCAAGACGAATTTCTTCCTCAGGTTCCGAGTCGGTATCAACAACTCCCGGTGGAATTGGATCGGTATGAGCGAGTTCACCGGAGAACTCCTCGAGAAGATAATCAAACTTAGGAGAAGAATCGATTAAAGGTATCCGGTTAAGCAAATTTCAGATAAGATAAGTCTTCGGCATTAAACATTTGGATCTATCTTAGTAGAAATATTTCTTCATCAAAAAGGGGTATGAATAAATTTTGATAATTTTCTTTAGGAACGTCTTCATCAGAAAATGACTCGTCATCACTAGAGGTGAAATCGTCGTTTTGACATCAAAGAGAGGAATTCGAGAAAGACGTTAAAAAGTCGAAGAAGGATTCCTATACCAACGGGCACATCACACTTACTTTCACCATCGGATAAATCCGCGGACTCACTTGGGGTAGGGACAAGGTCATCAACACTAGACTTGATTGTGTTAGCTGATTCCGTTACCGGAATAGTGTCGAGATGCTCGTCCTCCATTATGAGAGAGTCCGGAATGGGTAAGTCGGGTGTGATTGCGGAAGGCCTAATCATATAACATTCCCTTATTTTATTATTTTCATCATAAATGGAAGGCATCCAAAGTTGTTGAACTTTTAAATCAAACCGTTTTTGATAATCATCATCACAATCACCGTCGGAAATAACGTCGGACTCACTTGGGATTGGAATAGGATCTTTAACACTAGATTCAAGTGAACCTTTTTGTGTGTCAAGATGCTTATTCCTTTTTGTAGAGGAGGTTAAAATAAACAAAAAAACGGTTTTCATGTTGAAAGAATACGTTTGCGTAGAAATTGTGAAAGTTTCTTAAAGTCGGATACACATGGTGATTTTCTTGAACGAATAGAAGCTTGAGGAATAGATTTTTCTTCGATATTTAAACACTCTTGACTTTTACGTTTAGCTTCTAACTCCGCGGCCTCCTTTTCTTTGGCGATTCGTTTCTCTTCTTCTTGCCTCGCGGCTTCCTCGAAAATTCGTTTCTCTTCTTGAATTTTAATCATTTCTCGCAACATTTGCATCGTTTCCTCATGTACTCGATTTCGTTCCATCTCTTCGGCTTGAGTACATTGATAATCCATATGATATCCCCCGCAATTTTCGCAAATCGGCTCACCATAATCGCACCATAATTGTGTACATTGAGAATCGTCATGTAAATCACCACAAATGGTACAACAAATATATTGACATTCATTTTTTTGGTAAACACATATGGTTCCATAAGTTGGGAAACTGCGGGGGTTGATATTGGTCAAAACCAAAAGAATTAGGATCATAGCAAGAATTTTGCTCACAATAATCTTCATTCATTGGTTGACATTGAAAAGTGTCATGAGGACCCCCGCAATTTGCACAACAAAGATATTGTTGAGAAGAACTTTGAGAATTTTGTGGAAAATAATTATCATTAAAGTTTTGATTGTAACACGGCTCCTGTTCATAGACAAACGGGAACTGTGGTGGACAATCATAACCATAATGAGCATTATTTCCACATAACTCACACAAGTAAGTCTCAAACTGGAGTTGTGGAGGGTGGTCGGAAAAATATTGAGAATTATCGAAAGAATCCGGATTACATCGTGGACAAAATGAACCGACAAATGGCTCTCCACACCCGTAGCAAGGTTGATAAAATGAAGACATGTCGAAGAATTAATCGGTTAAGAGGGAAAAGAAGAAGAATTAAACGAATAAGAGGATCGAGAAGAATATTTATAGGTTTTTCAAATAATACATAAGGAAAAATAAGAAAGAAAAGTATTTTTGGATTTTTATTTTTAAGATAAAAGGAAAATATTTTTGGGTTTTTTATAAAGGAAAAGGAAAAATAAAAATAAAATAAGAAGAAAAATATTTTTGGATTTTTATATTTTTATATAAGAACGAAAATAAACTTTCCGAAGAAAGGATCTTCAAGGCTCGAACACGAACAATCCCGTAGAAATCGCTACACCTCTCCCCGGCAGCGGCGCCAAAAATTGATCCGTCCAAATCAATACATATAATATATATATAATATATAATATAAGTAATAATAAGGATAGAAACAATTATAGTATAGTATAGTATTTCCGTCGGGTTCTAGAAAAAACGCTTTTAACCAAAGCAATTATCAAAAACCTCCCGGGTCGTTTCCTCGGCGAGAGGTGAATGGAAATCTACGTTCAAGTTGGGAATCGAGCTTGATTGTCATAAAAGTTTTTGGTTTTGGTTTTAAACTATTTTATACTAAAAATTAAACTAATATTAATTCTAAGATTTAAAACTACAAGATTAT
>BQNB010050455.1:24629-41501 GCA_026074375.1 Tanacetum coccineum | reverse complement strand
ATAAGTTATTTTGAACTATTCGAGTAGTCATCCTTATTATCATTGGTAAAAATTAAAGTTACTTTTAAAACTGTTAAAGTCTATTTTCTTTCTGATTATTTGAACACTACTCAAATCCCTGTGGACGACCTGGTCTTGCCTAAAGATTATACTACATACGTGGGTTATAATTTTACCTGTGTGTTTCCATATAATTATCCGGTATTTTCAGTCTTATAAATTTAAAGCTTTTGAAACACATCAAAGTTTTTGGCGCCGTTGCCGAGGATTTTTAAGCTGTTCTATAGTCAACTCTGGAAAATTATTTTAACTCCCCCTCTTTTTCAAAAAAAATCGCCATACAGTTTTCTGGCAAACTGACCCCAACCAAATTCTCACTTGGATGCATACACGTGCTTCTAATTCTGAACTTGTTAAACCATTACCTGAACCTGAACGTACTCTGAATCAAAGACTTCGTCGACGAAACAGGAAAGTTCCTTTCAATCAAAGAAACAACCCACCTCAAAACCCGAGAGTTGTCTATCCGCCAATTCTCGACATCAACCACTTTCGTCACTTTCTCGTGATTCTCAAAAATCTCTATCTAATGGATGATGAACCCATGTGGGCTGCTGACCATGTTGTCGCACCAACTCTCGGTTCCGCAATCACTATTCCTGAAACCGCGAATGAATTTGCTATTAAAGGTAACCACTTGACTCTTGTCAAAGGAAACCAATTTGATAGCAGAACCAAAACTGATCCTCACAAACACATTCACGAATTCCTCAGAATCTGCGATATGTTCAAATACAAAGACACCGAAAATGAAGCCGTCCGCTTAATGATGTTTCCTATATCACTAACCGGAGAAGCAAAAACATGGCTGGATGAACTCAAAGAAGGAACTATCGAAACTTGGGATGAACTTCGAACCGCTTTCATTAGCTGATTCTTTCCCCCATCTCTTTTCGACCGACTCCTTGGAGAAATCCGAGCTTTCTATCAACACGAAAATGAATCTTTAACCGATGCTTGGCTTCGTATGAAGGAAATGCTCTGAAACTGCCATGGTCACAATTTGTCCAAAGGCAATATTATCAAAATCTTCTATCACGGTCTCAGCGAAATAACCCAAGAAGTTCTTAATGCCGCAGCCGGTGGTATTTTCCTCTATAAAACACCAAATCAAGCTTATCAACTTCTCGAAGATAAAGTCTTACTCAAGCTCGACTGGGCTAAAAATCAAAAAACCAAATCAACTCTTAAGAAAACCGTTGCTTTCGCCGATGGAGGCAGCAGTAATTCCGATACTGACAAAATTATGGCCCGAATGGATGCCATGACCCTGAAAATGGATGCTCAGTACAAAGAACTCCAGTCCAAAGCTAAAAAAACTAAACCCGATCTTGATGAAGATGACATACCCATGTCTCGTGAAGAAGAGGCTAAATTCATGCAAACTTTTCGTAAGACTCGTTTTTACAATGATTACCGCGACCGAGACTCAAATCGCGATAATTGGCGTTCAAACGAACGAAGTAGTTACAACCGAGACAATTACCGATCCAATACCGATGACAAACCTTATGATCTTCAAAAACAATTCAACGATTTCATGAAATCTCAGCAAACAACCAACGCTTTCGTCAAAGAAACATTTATGGACCTTAAAACCCAACTCGAAACCGTAGCCAAAAATCACCAAGCCTCAATCCAAAATCTTGACCTTCTGGATCTCTTCCAAGTAACACTCAACCAAACCTAAAAGGACACAACTCCAAAATCTATCAACCACCGCAATCTCGTAATGAGCATGTGAATGTCGTATTCACAAGAAGTGGTAAATCATATAACCAACCAGTTAACCCAAATAACCAACAAGACAATTATACCCCTGTCAATTTTGATAGTGATGATGAAGAGACGGAACCTACAATCACAACCATAAACTCAATTCCATAAACCAAGTTAAAGAAACTCCATTTCTATAAGCTAAAACAAATTTTCCATATCCTCAACGCTAAGGAAAGGAAAAAATGGAAGCCCAGTATAGAAAATTCCTTGACATGATCTGCGACGTCCAATCAATGTAGTATTATCGATGTCTTAGCTGGATTGCCTAACTATGGCAAATTTATCAAAGAACTAATAAGCAACTCACAACACATGATTCGAACAATTTTTTGCCGCTTTCATAAGCGATGAAAGGTTCAGCAATGAATCAAATAAAAGTTACACCAAAAACTTGGAGAACCATAGTAGTTTTCTTTATCCCCATGTAATATTAACAAAACATTCTCTTTGAATGCCTTAGCTGACCTTGGTGCTAGCATTAACCTTATGCCATATTCATTATACGCAAAACTATCTCTTGAAACTCTTAAACCTACTAAAATGAGCGTAAGATTTCCCGATAGTTCATTCCAATACCCTGTTGGAATAGCTGAAAATATGCTCGTTGAAGTTGGTAAATTCACCTTTCCTGCTGATTTCTTCATTCTTGAAATGGAAGAAGATAGTAAAGTTCCCCTCATTTTAGGACGACCATTTCTTCATACTGCTGATGCAGTTATTCGAGTTAAACAGAAACAACTCAACCTTAGAGTTGGAACTGAACAAATGATTTTTAATATCGATTCCGCAATGAAGCATTCTTATTCGAACGATGATACCTGTTTCAGTATCGATGTTGTTGGAAACAAGAAAAGTATCGGTCACTTCCAAGTTGTAATAGTCTTAGCCCATAGTATGTTATATGATTAGTCTAGTAAGCTAGTCTGGCCCAAGGCCCATGGAAAGCCCGTTAAGGCCCATGGCCGGCCATGTATGTAGTTTATATACCCTCTCCATGCCTTGGAGAGGGTGGTTGGTTGTTTCATTTCACATTTTCACACACTTATTCAATATTACTTTCTCTCTCTAGAAACCTTCCAACCCACTTCTCTCTCTAGTTCTTGCATAATATCATTTAAGATTACTAGTTATTCTACAATTGGTATCAAAGAGCCATGGAGGGGTGTGTTTAGTTTTTGTGCTTTGTCTTTTGATTTGTTTGTTTAAAACCTTTACTAATGAGCAAAATTTGATTTAAATTTTCTGGCTCTAATAACCTTAAAGTTGTCATTTTTATTGTTCCTATAGGGTTAGTAACACTAGTTGTACAAGATTTTTTACAAAAAACCAATCAAAAATGTGTCTTTTTGAGTTTTGAAAATTTGGGTTTCGTCTTAGTTACAACCGAACTAGTCCTGTCTGTTAGAACCGAACTAGTTGATTTAGTAGGAACCGAACAAGTTGATCTCAGTTGGAAACCGAAACGAGTATCTTAAGTTTGGAACCGAACGTTCTTCATAGTTAGAACCAAACTAGTTGAGTTTAGTAGGAACCGAAGAGTTGATCTCGTTGGAACCGAACGGAGTTTTCTTTAAGTTGGAACCGAACGAGTTTATTCAGTTAGAACCGACTAGTTGTTTAGTAGAACCAAACGAGTTGTTCCTAGTTGGGAATACGGAAAATAGTGAACCGAACACGTAAACCAAACTAGTTTATTTGTGTTGGAACCGAAACTGTGAACCGAACCAGTGGAACCGAACTAGTTTTTTGTTTGACAATCGAACTAGATTATCCGAATCAGTGTGAAACCGAAACTAGTTTTTGTTTGTTACCGATACTAGTTTAAACCGAAACCAGTGAAAACCGACTAGTCAAACCTATCAACTTAAAATTTTCAAAAATTATACGGTATTTCTTTTGACTTGTATAAAATCCGTGAAAACATTACTTTTTTCTACGGTTTTGTCGAGAATTGTAAAATCCCGTGTGTTTCAAGAATTATTCAAGACTTAACAACCACAATTTCAAAACACAATTTATTTCTTCCACCGATCGATCAAATATTAATCTTTTTTTATACACGTTATCATTGACGACTCTTGCGGGGGATGATATATTTAACTTCTAATCGGGTGGTGACAATAGACCACCGATGTTTGATGAAAAAACTTTGGATGATTCAAGGAAAAGCAGAATGAACTTTATATGATGAATAGGACCACACGGTAGAATGATCCCTGTTAGTTGAGATAGGTCCACTCGTCTGGCCTTCTATCACAGGGGATGGTGTAAACAAGGACTTAAGGAATTTACTAAGCTCACCCCTGCAGAAGCCAATTCAAGTGGATGTGACATCAAGCAATTATTCATCATTCTCAAGGCCTTCTAATGAAATTTATGCTATTGTAGTCAACATTGTGTAGCCAAGGATTTTAGGTGAAGATTAAATTGCTCATGCAAAGGAACGTCGTAACAAGCAAGAACGAGTGTGTAACGTTGTTACGATTGTATGATAGTTCACTTACAAGAAAGGAGAGGTCGTTACACGAGTACTCGTGAGTTTCACAATGTCTACTCGAAATGATATGAACATTACTGATGCCACTGAAGAGTAATTTTAAGTTAATACCAAGTTTATGATCCACTCTTCCTGATGAATGGAGCAAATTCGTTACTGATTTTAGTGTTGGTCAAAGACTTGCATACTACCAATGTTGATCAGCTTCATGCTTACTTGGAACAACATGAACGACATGCAAATGAAGTTCGTTTGATGCATGAACATAACTCTGATCCTCTTGCTTTAGTTGCATCTCACCAAATAACACAGTCACCTTATCAAACTCATCAACACACTTACCAAAACACTCAACTTCAACCACCAGCTTCAACATATCCATCTCTACAGTATGGTTCACCTTATCAGTCTCAACAATACTCAACTCATCAATCATCAACACCTCTTTCAGTAACTTATCCATCTAATGATTTTCAATCATCAATTCACCACAACGTTTATTCTCCATCATCATCCATCCCTCAATTGGAATATCCTCCCCAAATTAACCAACAATCTGAATTTTCCCAACAAGACTCCGGTCTAATTGTTCCAGTGTTCCAGAAAGGTGATGATCCCATTGATGCCATCAATCACATGATGTCGTTTTTGACTGCAGTTGTCACCTCCCGTTATCCCACTACCAATAATCAGCTGAGAAACTCGTCTAACCCTAGGCAACAAGCTACCATCAATAATGGAAGAGTTACACTACAACCAATCAGGGAGAAAAACTCTATTGCTGCGGGTACTCAAGGACTACACTCCAGGAGCAGTGGACGCAAATTCTGGAAAACTGAGGACGGTTTGCTACAACTGCAAGGGGAATGTTAACATGTCCAACAGTGCACCAAACCAAAGAAAACGGGATGATTTGTGGTTCAAGGAGAAAGGTTTTTTGCTGGTACAAGCTCAATGCACATGTGTCAAATACTAAATGATGGAGGGAACTTAACATTTTTGTCGTATCAGATATTCTATAAGGTCCAAAGCACACCGACTGTCATTACTCACAATGTTACTTATCAAGCTTGATGATTTGATGCATACGACTCTGATTGTGATGAACACAACTCTGCGCAAAGTTCTCTCATAGCGAATTTATCTCATTATGGTTCATATGCTCTTGATTGAGTTACACAATCATGATAAAAATGAATAATGATGTGGTAATCAAGCTGTGGCAAAAGATGAATTCCGTCTTCCTCTAACAGTCAAATGTTGTGAACATAGAAACTAAAATAACCAGTGATAAGTCAATAATCAGCTCCTTATTCACAATTATTTTGATTAATCACAACAAGCAACTTTTCAGAAGTCAACTCCTCTGCACAATAAGATATTTGAAATTATCTGTGGAAATTGAACAACGTAAAACCCAGTAGCTAATTGTACCAAGACTAATATGGAAAATAAAAAGTGCCAATGATACCTTAACAGTCTGAGCTTAAAAGATATAAGGAACAAGTTTAAAGTTTTTGAAAGAAGGACGAAATGTTGACATTACGAGAGTAAGGATAACATTCCAAAGACACATGTCCAGGGAGTCTGTATAGATTAGAACTTGCTTAACAAACTCTTTCAGAACATTTAAAAGAAAAGTAATCTTATTAACAAACGTTACTCTTCTAAAAAATGATTTTTAAGAAAGAAGATCTATGAACATTGATAAGAAAATAGCTCTAAAAATTCAATCAAACACTAGATAATATTGTTTTTAAAAGAGATCAATCCGCACAAACTATTCACATGTTGACGAAACCTCAGTTTTTCTATGATCATACCACTAAACAAGCTCTAGGTTTTCAAAATCCCTTATATCTGCAGAAAGCTCAGCAGTCAAAACCAAAGCTATATGTTGGTGACATTATTGTTCAAACTAATCCTATTGTGATTCCTGACTCAGAAGAGACCTTAGCACTTGCTGAAGAACTGTCGTCCAAAATGCTTATAAAAAAACATAAGGAAATAGATAAGATTGTATAGAAAAAAAAAGCAAATTGAAACCACATCACCAAAATATATGCTGCTCTTAACCAACTTTATAAAGATTTTCCAAACAAAATTTTGTTCCACAAACTGAATTATCTGTTTTGAACAAGCCTTTTGGTCTCAGAATCCTGGTAATTCTTCAGAACCCACACTTTCCTATAAGAACCAACCAATGTTTTGAGGTTTCCAAAGAACTTCCTAAATCACATGGTTACACGAGTTGAAGAAACTAAACCCATCTATGCTAACTTTGATTTGGTAGTCCAAAGAAGGACCACACCCACTCACTATCCTGAGTGTTCGTTGGTGATTTTTTCGAACAGACAAAAGCTTTTTTTAAGGATGAAAAAATTCCATTTGTAAAAGCTCTAAAGGACTTATTTAGTACATGTCAAACCAACATTTGATGGATGAAACTTTCAAAGTCTACAATGTCATCTAATAAAATGGAACAGACTGTGGAACAACATCGAATTGAGTCCAAAACATTTGAAGTTAAGAAGAATCAAGTTTTAAAACGTAAAATGAACGACTCTTGTAACCAAGTAATGAGCAAAGATATTGTAACTTACATGTTAATCCTCCACTTAGAATGATTATGTGAAGTGTGGCATGAATGTGAAAAGTGTCTCAAACTTGATACCGAGCTTCAAACTGTATTTGGTTAAAAGGAAAAATTACGAAAAACTGTTTCAAAAGTTTTAACATTCATGAAAAAACATTGCCATCCTTTAGAAGTTGACCACTCAACATAAACATTAACATTTTACAAAGGGAAAATTCCTATTTCAAATCAAAGTGTTCCAAGTTTTGATTCGAATTAATTTGGAATTAATGAATTGAAAGCTGCAGTCCCAAGAGAAAGAACACGTGTAATTAAGAAATTGAAAGAGAGAATTAAATCTCAAGTGGAAAAATAGATAAGCGAAAGATCAAACAGGACTTCGAAGAGATTTGAAACCATAATATGAATGTTATCATGGGTGACAACGCTTATTGCTTGAGAATGAGCAATTTGAAACAGAACCAATAAGGCAACTTTATTACTCGATTAAACCTGGCACGTATTCGATCAAATGAAAATGTAATGATTTAAATTAATCAAGGCAATATAAAGTCTATGGAAATTCCAAATTTAAATGCTAGTCCCTCCAGGAAAAGGCATTGGCAATAAACAACATTGCGACCACAAATGTGGTCTCAACACTTTATGTATTAAAAATCTTATTTTGTTCTTTTGTAAAAGACAATTTTATTTTGTAAATGTCACTTAGCGACCACATATGTGGTCACAACCTATTACACATTAAAAAAAACATTTTCATTATTAAAATTTGTTTTTTATAAAATTGTTTGCTGTATAACGACATTAATTTTTGTAAAAAGGCATATCGCGACCACATATGTGGTCGCAATTTTTTTTATTAAAATTAGTATTTTTTTAGTTATTACAAAAATCTCAAAAAAATATGGCTAACTAATTTTAGTTATAAGAAAAAATTATTTTATTTCTTATTAATTTTATAAAAAAAGTTTTAAAAAATATATATATATATAATATTAAATACAAGACACTTTAAAGGGTAAAATATTTAGTGAAGTTATATATTTTATAAATAAAAATTATATAAAAGTATTCTCGGTTCGGTATGTTTTCTCGGTTCGGTTCGATTTGCACTACCGTTTATAGTTGAACATGATATACCGTATACTTTTTCAAGATGCAATTCGTCAAGCAACACAAAAACAAACATTCATTTAGTTAAATATTATACATACCACTTGTAGTAACACAAGCGAGTCCTTAGACATATAATCATACGCGACTTACAAACAGACACTTAAACCTATTTGACCGATAATCATATGAGACATACAAACAGACACTTAAACATAGTTTAATTCGAACATTAAAGCATACGATTTACAATCCAAATGACAAACTACTCCAAATCAAGTTTTCTCATGTTATTGTAAACTTCGTGAAATAGTGCGGCTGAATTCACTGTGTGTTGTTCCGGATGCATATACATATCCAACTTTTAGGTTTATACGATTCTCGCAGAACTACATCTCCGGCTCCACAAGGACATGCAAAAGCTTAATATGGCACCATCTTCACCATAATAACAGTGTGATATGTTTGTGCTTGTGATGGTAAGAATGTGTGTGATCTGTAGGTGATTGTGAGGATAATATCTACTTTTATGGTAACCCAGTTTTTTGGAGGGAGTATTTGGCAGGAGTATAGGGATGCAGGAGGAACTCGTCGAAATTATGTAATTAATTAAGTAGTACTTATCATGTTCTAGCTACTTATGGGTGATTTCTAATGTACAACGATGTATATCGACTCATCCGTTGAACATCTAATGTACAACGATACCATATCGACTCATCCGTTGAACATCTAATGTACAACGATACCATATCGACTCATCTGTTGAACATCTAATGTACAACGATACCATATCGACTCATCCGTTGAACATCTAATGTACAACGATACCATATCGACTCATCCGTTGAACATCTAATGTACAACGATAACATATCGACTCATCCGTTGAACATCTAATGTACAACGATAACATATCGACTCATCCGTTGAACATCTAATGTACAACGATAACATATCGACTCATTCGTTGAACATCTAATGTACAACGATAACATATCGACTCATCTGTTAAACATCTAATGTACAACGATAACATATCGACTCATCCGTTGAACATCTAATGTACAACGATAACATATCGACTCATCCGTTGAACATCTAATGTACAACGATAACATATCGACTCATCCGTTGAACATCTAATGTACAACGATACCATATCGACTCATCCGTTGAACATCTAATGTACAACGATACCATATCGACTCATCCGTTGAACATCTAATGTATAACGATACCATATCGACTCATCCGTTGAACATCTAATGTACAACGATACCATATCGACTCATCCGTTGAACATCTAATGTACAACGATACCATATCGACTCATCCGTTGAACATCTAATGTACAACGATACCATATCGACTCATCCGTTGAACATCTAATGTACAACGATACCATATCGACTCATCCGTTGAACATCTAATGTACAACGATACCATATCGACTCATCCTTTAAACATCTAATAATGTACAACGATACTGTTAGGAATATTGTAATAGTTAGTTACTACTAGTAGGTATGTAGTTCCTACTGGTAGAGTATAAGTTCCTACTAGTAGGTATGTAGTTCCTACTGGTAAGGATAATTTCATAGTCAGTGCTGGCAGACCAAATATGGTTCCTGCTGGTAGAATAATAGTTAGTCCTGGTAGTATTATATTTGGTCCGGGTTAGTAGTATAGTTAGTTAGTGATAAGGATATGCTTTAGCTATCTTAGGAAATGATAGTGCATATCTCTTTGACGCGTTTTGTGTAACAGGAGGTTAGGGTTTCAGTAGTATATAAGAAACCCAACCCACGGCCATAGAGGGGTAAAAAAATCCGAAAAACACAATTCTCCTTGTTAATTAATAGAAATCCATAGAAGGATCTTTTAGTTTAATAGTCTTGTTCTTCTTATAGGCTTTGTCTAATTTCCGCATAGACATTAGCTTTGTTTAGCAAGAGTCTCTCTTGTGATTAGCTTGTGATTACATAGGTTAATCACCATCCTTAACAGGCAGTAAAGATCTATCTAGAGTGGGATCCAACAAGTGGTATCAGAGCTTGTTGAGAGTCTCTGGATAAGAAGAACACGTAGATCTAGACTCTTAGAACCTTAAACACATCCAAAAACATCCAATATCCCTACCACAACCTTTTCAAGATGTCTGACCATGATGATGATGCTTCTGATATTAATAATGACAATGCTCAACCACAACAACAGCAAAACATTCAACCTCAAATCATCACCACTGTCTCGAACAACAATGCAAAGTTTCCTTATTTGAAGAAGGATGAGTATGAGGTCTGGGCTATGAAGATGGAATACTGGATCACAAACAATGATATGAATATCTGGAAGGTGATTCAAAATGGCAACAGCTTAAAAAGGACTGGAAGAGATCGTGATGGAAGGGTCATTATTCTTCCCCCAACGACTGCAGATGAACACATTGCTGTTCAGAGGGAATCAAAGGCAAGAACTACCTTGCTTCAGTCTATTCCTGATGATCATGTGGCTGATTTCCATTATATGGATGATGCAAGGGATATATGGAATGCAGTCAAAGCTAGGTTTGGTGGAAATGCCGAATCCAAAAAGATGAGAAAGTCCATGCTGAAGCAAGAATTCTCAGAGTTCAGAATTAGTGAATCAGAGGGATTGCACAAAGGGTATGACAGGATGCAGAAGATTCTCAGTCAGCTTAACCAACTCAAGGCCAAGCCTGATGATGAAGACATCAATCTTAAGTTTCTCAGAGGTTTGCCTTCATCTTGGTCACAGGTGGCTTTGACCTTAAAAACCAAAGGTGGACTTGAACTTCTTTCTTTTGATGATTTGTACTACAAGTTGAAGACTCTTGAGATAGATATCAAAGGATATTCTACTCATTCCTCAAGTCAATCTCCAAGCCATTCTGCATTTGTTAGTACTACTAGTACTAGCAAAAAGATGTCATATGCAGAAAGCCCAAGCTTCTCCTCATCTACTACTTACTCTGCTCCATCAAGTTCTAAAGCTAGATCTCACAGTTCTGGTAATGTGCTTCAAGATGTTCTTCACTCTCTTGTAGCTGAAAGTGAACCAGAACAACAAGTAGCTTATGAAGATTTTGAGCAGATAGACAAATTAGATTTAGAATTGATGGATATCAAATGGCAAATAGCTATGTTGTCAGTCAGGGTAAATAAGTTCGAGAAAAAGGCTGGAAAGAAAATTGAGTTTGATAAGAAAGAAGCTGCTAGGTTCAACAAGAAAGCAGTTAGATGCTATAAGTGCTTGCAAAAAGGGCACTTTGCAAGAGAATGCAGAGCAAAAGGGGGAAATGAACAGAGATATTCATCATTCAAGATTCAGGAACTTGGGAAAAAGGAAGCTGATACTAAAGCTTTAATAACAGTTGACACATTGGAGAATTGGAAAGAACATGAATCTAGGGATGATGAGGGCTTTGCTCCCAAAGAGTATGGAATGGTTGCTGGTTGTGGTGCTGCTTGTGAAGAAGGTGCTGCTGAAGTATATAGCTTGATCACTGGGAATGGTACTGATGCTGCTGCTGGAGAATTTGCTCTCATGGGCATGACCTCTGAGGTACAAAACTGTCCTTTTGGTTGTGCACATAAATTTAATAATCTTCAAAAATAGTATAATGATCTAAATGAACAATACAATGAGTACTATATACAGGTTCAGGCTTATAAAAACTCTCTTAAAACATTAGAAAAACAAAAGAGAGTCTATCAGCAAAATCAGTTAGGATATGAAGAAAAGATTAGAGTATTATCTATTGAATTAGAAAATACAACCAATCTTCTAAAACATTCTGAAAGAATAAATGTTGAAGCAAAGATAGCAAAGAAAGATTTACAGACTAAACTAGATAATCATTTAGCGAAGACTAAAAAGTGGACATCTTCTTCCAAAAACCTGTTAAGATTAATTGATAGTTCCATGTCTATCAGAACAAAAGTGGGTTTGGGATTCAATGACTACATAGGGGAAAATGAGTTAGGACAAATGACTCTGCATTTAGTGTTTTTACAACTAACTCTGAAGAAGTGGAAGGTAGACCTTTTTTCAGTAGGTTTGCCAAAGCTTATAGTATGAAAACTGTGCCTCCACCTCTTTCTGGAGACTACACTCCTCTATCAGATCACATTGACTTAGATGAATCACAAATGTTTTATGGTACAAAGTCCTCAACCTCTGGTGACTCTAATTCTATGTCTAATGACTTTGTCTCTTGTGATAACAGTGACAAGTCTTCAGAGGTCAACACAAATGACTTTGCCTCCAGTGATTCTAGTGTCAAATCTTCAGAGCCCAAGTCAAATGATTCAACCTCCTGTGCATCAACTTCCAGTGTATCCACATCTGAGAGTGAAGCTGAGATTGAGTCCAATGTTGGGACACCTATCCAAGAACCCATTATTGTTCAGGATTTACCTAGTTTCTCTTGTAATAGTTCTGATAAGAATGAAAACACTTCTAGGACTTCTTGTAATAAGAATGGTTATTTTAATAAAAAGGCAGGTCATTTTAGGAAAAATGCTTCATCTGTTTCTAAGTTATGTTTTGTATGTGGTAGTAGTACTCATCTTATTAAGGATTGTGATTTTTATGAGAAACAAATGGCTAATAAGACTGTTGGTAATGGGGTGGGACCTGTACATAGTAGGAATAATGTTAATCATCAAAATCAGTTTGTCCCACAAGCTGTACTTCTTAGGACTGGCAAAGTAAACATTCCTCCTGCTAGACCACAACCAGTTCCTACTGGTAAGCCAAAGGTGCCTGCACCAGTTCCTACTGGTAGGCAAAATAGGCCTTTTCCAGTTCCTACTGATAGAGGATATTCTCCATCAGTAACTTCTGGTTGGTGGAAAAGTACTGCTAGACCTATGCCCCATTTAAATAGACCTACAAGTTCTTATTTTCAGACTTATACACCATATTTACCTCATGTTTATTACAATCAAATGCATTATGATGGGGATGGATGGGCAACTGCTGTTAAGCCCTCAGCAGGTTGTTCTTGGAAGTCACATAGAAATAAAGTGTACAGGGTACCCAAGAACAATGGTGGATCTCACATATCTACATGGCCTAAATTTTCAGATCCACAAGGCAGACCCAAGTCAGGAATGGCTTGGGTCCCCCTTAGAAACTAATTGTTCTTTTGTAAAATTTTGTACAGGTCAATCTCCATACAGATGCTGGATATGAAGGGATAGTAGATAGTGGTTGTTCTCGCAGTATGACTGGCAACAAGGAAAGATTGGATGACTTTCAACCTTTTAAAGGTGGCAAAGTGACTTTTGGAGGTGGTGAAGGGCGAATAACTGGAAAAGGGACAATCAGGACTCCTAAGTTGGATTTTGAAAATGTATACTATGTGAAGGAACTTCAACAATTCAACTTGTTCTCAGTCTCTCAGATTTGTGACAAGAAGAATAGAGTTCTCTTCACAGACACTGATTGTCTTGTCCTCTCCAACGATTTCAAACTCCCAGATGAAAGCATGGTGTTACTCAGAGTTCCAAGGAAGCACAATCTGTATACTTTTAACTTGAATAATCTTGCTCCCAAAGAAAATTTGGCTTGTTTGGTGGCCAAAGCTTCTTCTGATGAAGCTGTAAAGTGGCATAGAAGGATGGGTCATGTGAACTATAAAAATATGAATAAGTTGGTAAAAGATAACCTTGTCAGAGGTCTTCCCCCAAAGCTTTTCAAAAATGACCATACTTGTGTTGCATGTTGCAAAGGCAAGCAACACAAAGCCACCTATAAGGCCATTACTGCTGTAAGCTCCATTTCTGAGCCTTTGCATTTGCTTCATATGGACCTCTTTGGTCCTACATCCATTCGAAGCATAGACCACAAATACTACTGTCTTGTGATCACTGATGACTATAGCAGGTTTTGTTGGGTTTTCTTTCTAGAGACTAAGGATGAGACATATCCAATCCTTAAGGACTTTATGTCCCTTGTAGAAAACCAGCTGAATAAAAAGGTAAAAGCTATTAGATGTGATAATGGTACAGAGTTTAAGAATGCAAAATTGATTGAACTCTGTGGGGAAAAAGGGATAAAGAGGGATTACAGTAATGCTAGAACCCCTCAGCAAAATGGAGTTGCTGAGAGAAAAAATAGAACCCTCATAGAGGCAGCTAGAACTATGTTAGCTGACTCTAAGTTACCTACTATGTTTTGGACTGAAGCAGTAAGTACTGCTTGTTATGTCCTAAATAGAGTCTTGGTAACAAACCCTCACAATAAGACACCTTATGCTTTGTTGACTGGGAAGACTCCTTCCATAAGTCATTTTAAACCCTTTGGGTGTCATGTGACCATTTTGAATACTAGTGATCATTTGGGTAAATTTGATGGGAAGGCTGATGAAGGGTATCTTGTTGGATACTCTGCAAGTAATAGAGCGTACAGGGTATATAACATGGCTACAAAGAGGGTTGAAGAAACAATGAATCTGCGGTTTCTGGAGGAAAAGGCTAATATCCAAGGAATTGGTCATGAGTGGTCTTTTGATCTTGACTATTTAACTGATTCCTTAGGCTATACTCGTGAAAAAGCTAATCAGTCTGCAGGTACACAAGATGTTTCTTCTAACCCTGCAGGTTTCCAGGATGATGATTCAGATTCTGACAGTGATGAGCAAGTTATTCTCGTCCCCTCTTATCCTTCCAACCACATTCCAGGAGCTAAGCCTAAAGATACATCTGCTACTCACAGTAATGGTGTACTAGTTGATACTACTGAAGACATTTTTCAACAGGAGCTTGCAAGACTGAAAGGTCAGGAACAAAGAGTCATCTCTGATGCTGAGAGACTTGGATTGGGGTTTGCAAAAGATGCTGAGGAACTTCAGAAGAGAGCAAGTGCAAAAACAGTTCCTCCTGGTAACATACCAGTTCCTACTGGTAGCATCCCGGTTCCTTCTGGTGATACAATGGTTTCTCCTAGTGATGTTTCAGTTCCTACTGGTGCTATTCCAGTTCCTTCTGGTAGTCAAACTGACTCATTCTTTGATGCTGAGCCTACAACTAGATTCTCCAGTCCATCAGACCTTGGAAATTATGTACCTTCACCTGGTATTTTCTCCTTTACATGCTATGATGATGAGTTTGGTGTTGTTCTAAACAATTTAGCACCAACCATGGAAGTCAGTCCTGTGGCAACTAAGCAGATCTATACAGTACATCCTCAATCCCTTATTATCATAGATAAAAAAAGCAACAACCAAAGTTGGCGTTCTCGTAATGGTCAACTTCCAAATCATCCTATACTTTACATACTTTACAAGGCAAGTGGCGATATCTACCACTTTATAGAATACTCTACATCGTTGATTTTTAATATGTATCAACGAATAATCGATCCTTCGTATGATTCCTTCGGTAATTGCGAAACGATTATCTTTAAACATTCCTCCTCTTTTTTGTTCCGATTTTTCTAATATTTTTGATTTTTTTTATTTTTTTAAACATACTATATACGAAACTCAGAGTAGTTTGACCATCTTCACGATCATAATAATTCTGGATAATTTCTTCGATAATTCTTCATTCTTTAGATGTACCATTAATTGCGATGGTAGTAAAAATACATGAGTTTTGACTACTTTATACATTCCCATTTACGATGTGCAAATTTCTTCCAACCGTACCAAAATTAAGACAAGACTCAAGAAATACATACTTTACACATTAAGCAACTAACAACTATAAAATAAACTTAATCTAATAGGGTAGGCTAAGGTGTAAAGGTGTAACAAAATAAATAAGTTGGTGTAATTCCTAAAGGATTGGCTCTACGGGTTGTTCTAGGTGTATCTTACTTTTATAGTAAGAGTAAACAAATGGTTTATACGGGGGTTACCTAACTAGTATAGTTAGTTAATAAACAACATGAATAGGCTTTTTGGGTATAATCCTAAAATTTACCAATTTAAACAAGTTACTCCATCTAAATCCATAGTACTCATCACTGTGATCGCGAATAGATATACCAAGCACAGTTCTAAAGTCTACTAAATCACCGACACACTCATATTTTGTAGAATTTGGGTAAACATTTAGAAACGGATAGGGTAAATCCTCACAATATCTAATAAGGGTTGTTGTGTGCAGGTTATGTAACATGTAATTTCACAAAAGTATGCTTGATTTTTTTTTAAAATTTAAGCATATTTTAAGCATTTTAGTATGAAAATTAGGACAAATATACATTCTAATTCTGATCCCCCACTTGAATTATACAACGTCCTCATTGTATAGATAAAACATTAAAAACGGGAATTTTAAAAAGAATTAGAATGAGAAACTCCCTTGATATTTGCTCGGTAGATTCTCCATGTTGAGTTTATTGAGCAAGAATTCGTGTGTTGAACAGCCGCCTTGAAGTTTCAAGACTCCAACACCTCCAGACTTGAAGATATTTCAACCAACTCGTCGATTTCTTTTCTTTCATTGAGGTCCTGTGCAAATAATAGGAAAAACGTGCATTCCTATTTTTGGTACCTACGGTTAATTTAAATTAAACTAAACAAACTAAATACGAGTCAGTCTGGTGAATACGCCGTATCATGTGCATGAATACGCCGTATTGCCAGAACTGACAATAATGATTATAAAGTGCATAAAAAGTAAGGATTGATAACGTCCAGACAATTAATACGCCATATGGTATGGAGCAGATACGCTGTATTGATGTCTGGGAAGACAGACTCGATAAAAATAAATAACATTCCGGGTTGTCTCCTGGGAAGCACTTTTGTTTACAGCGAAGTCTTTAAGTTAGACTTTTCTTCAGC
>BQNB010050455.1:0-23395 GCA_026074375.1 Tanacetum coccineum | reverse complement strand
AACTGAAGAAGAATTTCTTCTACCAGCATGAACTGGAGGAGGCCTATTTTGCTTACCAGTAGAAACTGGTTTTGGCCTACTAGTAGAAACTGGTTTTGGCCTTTTTTTTAAACTAAAAGATCCTTCTATGGATTTATATTAATTAACAAGGAGAATTGTGTTTTTCGATTTTGTTGCCTCCTATGGCTGTGGGTTGAGTTTCTTATATACTACTGAAACCCTAACCGCCTGTTACACAAAACCCGTCAAAGAGATATGCACTATCATTTCCTAAGATAGCTCAAGCATATCCTTATCACTAACTAACTATACTACTAACCCGGACCAAATATAATACTACCAGGACTAACTATTGTTCTACCAGCAGGAACCATATCTGGTCTGCCAGCACTAACTATGAAGTTATCCTTACCAGTAGGAACTACATACCTACCAGTAGGAACTTATACTCTACCAGTAGGAACTACATACCTACTAGTAGTAACTAACTATTACAATATTCCTAACAAGGCCATTTGAAGATACTGAGATACAAGTTTGAAGAGAGTTAGTATCTTCACAAAGTAGTGGGCAGTCGAGAATTTTATTTTGTGAACACTTGGTTTGGCAGTCGACATGTTAAGAGTGGGTTTCATGACTTTGATTTGCAGTGAAACCACACAGTCGAGTATGTTTGGTGACCGATCACGGTGTGCTAAAAACAGAGTCAAGTTGGCAGGAACATACATAATTATAAAGGCCCTTTGAAATTATTTGTAATGCTTCGGTTGCCATTTGTTCAAAAATATGAGAAAATCATTTTGTTCTTGCGGATATTTTATTAACTTTTATTTTCCCATATCGATGAATATTCATTTCTTTTCGTTGTTAATGCATTCAACAAATAATTTGGTATGTTTATAATTGATTTACTTTTACTTTTTTTTGTCAACGATATTCACAAAACAAGCCCGCCCATCGGGCGGGCTTTGCAACTAGTATATATATATATATATATATATATATATATATATATATATTTACCCTACCTTGCGTATATTTTACACTTATTTATATAAGAGTTATTATATAAATACTAGAACATTTCTTAAGACAAAGTATACTATAAGCTCGTATGTCCTAAACATTATCTAAACATTAATCTATCTTATATGATGTTTTACCATCATTCATTCATACCACCATCCATTCATACCATGATGCATTCCATTTCGCCATGTCACGTTTTCATCCCTGCCATGAGTGCATATTCATTCACCATGCATCATCTTGCATCATGTTTACCTTCCATACTACACGCATCTTGCATGGTTTCATATAAAGACGATTTATATAAACTCTTGCTTATGCAGGTTATGGTTGCACCTACTATTCTTGTCTCTGCTAAGGAGAATCTTGGGGACCCGATCGATATCAGGGTGGATATCATTCACCCATAGCCCGTCGCTGCAGTTGCTTTTCCTGCAGCGGCCGTTGTGAGGACACAAGCCCAATACGGGGAGGCTATACGAGGCATACATGAGCATTTGTTAGGAGTGCCCATACAGGAGGAGCTGACAGCTTTGAGATATCGGCGTAGGGGGACATTGCTGAGAGCGAATTGTTTATGGCGTTAGGAGGATTTAAGACTACGGAGGCAATCGAGAAGATTTACTCGTAACGTGAGGCGGACATTGCTCGTATTAAGCTTAAGCAGCAGTTGGCTGCGGTTTCAGAGTCCTACGTCAGGGACCGAGAGGATTTTAGGCAAAGCCTTAAGGAACTCGATGACAGTCAGTTCGGACAACCATAGATCATCTTGTTCATGATTTATGTACTAGCTTGTATTTGACGATTTGTCGTATTAAGGAAAAACTGTAGCTTTGGTGGGGAAATAACATTGAAAACCCAATTATCTATCAAATTATGGTGTTGTGAAAATTTCGTCAATTTTATTTCAATTCTCTACTTATTCATGCAAGCCACTTACTAAAACATTATAACTTTATGAAACATTTCACTATCACATGATAAACCATTCTACTATCATTGACAAATTATGTTACTATCGTAAGATAAACTAACAACTTGTTTTTATCTCATGGCACTATCTTGGTGCCATCGCATAAATTATTTTACTATCTTAAGATATTTAATTATTATCATACAAACCATTGTATAGTCATCTCACAAATTATTTTGTTGTCATCTTATAAACTACCTTGTTTCTATCTTCTGAACTATCTTCTCACACTGTAAACACACTACTCTATACATAAGCACTATTTTGACGAAAATGAGCATCGCATCGTTAGCCCTCAAATATACATAGCCTGATCACCTATGTATAATTTAGGAAGGACCATGCCCATGCTAAGAGTAGTCACCTTAAAACTTTTTGTCAAGAAACAATTTTCTATTTATATCAAGTTTTGTGTGCGTATTCATAAAATGTATTTACCACAAGGAACCAAACTAATAATCATAATAACTAAGTAAACTCTTACACCACCTTACTATATAAAGTCGACATCATAAAAAAATGTTATAACTGACACGTTAAGCCGAAGGGAACGAATAAGCCTAATAGAAGCCAAGCCTTGGTCGCAACAATAAATATTAAACCAACGTCACTAATCTTGAACGCTCAAGTTAAAGCAATTTAGAAGGGGAATGCAAACAAGTTGCCAGGCGTGGTAACGAAAATATCAAAAGACGTAAATAAAAATAACAAATAGAATTGTTGTTACAACATCCGCTTATTAACTTGGAAATAAGATTACATAAGAGCAAAAAAAGGAAATACAAGTTTTATTACAACCCTCCCCTATCAATAATATCTATTCCTTCCAAAATAGATCCACGCCAATAGATAGGACAAGGATTGGTGCGAGGAGCGCAAGGATTGCGGCCAAATACTGAAAATCTTCTTCGTATGGGACGTAGGCAAGATAAATGCCGAGTGCTATTGCGCTCGCCATCGCCACGAGTGTAATGATATGCAACATTTTGAGAGGTTTAGATAAGAGGAATTTAAGTGAAAGATTTAGTATGTTATGGAGAAATGGAGGATAAAAATTTAGTATTTAAATGGGGAAGTGACCGTTGGGGTCACTGTTCATGTAAAAAAAATTATGTATATAAAAATAACAATAAATATATATATATATATATATATTCACATCTTTTCACCAATCACGCATCTTCATCCAATGCCATGTCTTAAAGCTTTAAGGACAAAGCTCTTTTAACGGGAGGAGACTGTAACATACCGTTATTTCAGGTCATTTTTACGACTTCAATTATTCCATTATTTATTTTTAGAGTTTTACGCGTTTGCTTTTAATTATTATCGTTTAGTTAAATCGCGTAAACTAAAAATCAACAATTAACGTAAACGGGCACCAAACAAATTAAAGTTTACGTCAAGCAAGCAATATATTATTTTTACGAAAGTAATAATCAACTTTTTATATTTTATCTTTATTGGTTACGTAAAACGTTTACATTTCACAATTAAATACGTTTAGGCATACCCGGAAGCACCAATACCTATCTATACTCAACTAAATACCCACAATTATACCTAATATCCAAAAATTATATATTTTATCATATATATACATACATATCCGGATATATAGATAGAAAACACAAGAGAAAAAGATCTACAACTTGATTTCTATTATACCATGTGTTATAATCCAATTACAAGTAAATACTTTGCACTACTTTTCTTTATCAAATATCTTGTAATCAAGCAAACCTTCTATACTTTCTTACTCCAAGCTCATCATATTATTGCTCAATTCATCTAACTTCACTAATTTTCTAAATGGACGTTGTTCCCTAGATTTTTATGCTTTTGTAAAGGTTTTGCTATCGACTAATAACTTCACACACTTCTCATTCAACTAGAAAATCACAAAAATCCTCTCCCTTGGTGCTCAAAACCCACGACTCACTCTCCACCTCAAAATAAATTCATAGCTTTTGATTTTACAAAGATACAAGTGTTCAAGGTTCATTGTTAGGTACATCTAAGGTGCATTGGAAGCTTGGTTAAGTGATTGCAAGGGTTTAATAATGTTGGGAATAAATCTTCACAAGATTAGTTCAAGAACTTAATACTACTCTAGATATAACTAACAATACTAACTGGGTTAGTACTGCCAGAAGAAAAGTTAGTACTGCCAGTACTGAACTTAGTACTGCCAGAGAAGATTAATACTGCTAAAGGAAGTCAGAGATGCTAAAAGATAAGGATTGCCAGAAGATAAGGATTACTTATAGATGAAGATTAGAAGATAATTATAGAATAGATTATATCAGAATATTTTATAAGTTTATGTCTATCTTTAGTATATGTTGTAAGCCGACTAGGACTCCTTAGTCTATAAAAGGAGGCTCTAGGACATTAGTTGACAAACAAGTTTTCATAGTTGTCAAGTCGATTTAGAAAAGATTCAAGGTTGTAAACCCTAGTACTAGTGAAGAGTACTCGTATTATTGATCTAATAATATTGGAGCATTTGGTTATATACATTGTTCATTCTATGCACATCTCAGTTACTTTTTTAATTCATATTACTCTTCATCTGATATTTAGTTTGTTAGAATTCCGCATACACTTTAGTATACATACAAAGTTTCTACAACAAGTTATTTTGGATTTATCCAAGGTAATTTAACCTTAGACAAGCTAAGGAATCGATCAAGGATTAGGATCAAAAAGTGGTATAAAAGCATTTGCTTTGAGAAACTTTGATCTAGAAGTCATGGAATTTGAATCTGCACATAGTAATACTACTGCTAAGCTACCCATACTCAAACTAGGTGAGTATGAGATGTGGGTGATAAGAATTAAGCAGTACTTCCAGGTACAAGACTATGCTTTATGGGAGGTCATAGAGAATGGTAACTCATGGGTATCTGTACCACAAACAACACAAGAGAATAGTACTTCAGTTACAAAGATGTCAGTACATGTAACTTCTGAAGAAAAGACCAACAAGAAGAATGATGTGAAGGCTAGAAGCTTGCTACTCATGGCTCTTCCTAATGAAAATCAACTTACATTCAGTCAGTACACTGATGCTAAAACAATGTTTGCTGCTATCGAAACACGATTTGGAGGTAATGTAGCTACTAAGAAAACACAGAAGACACTTTTAAAGCAACAATATGAAAATTTTAGTGCATCAAGCACAGAGTCTCTTGACTATATCTTTAACAGGCTCTAGAATATTGTTAGTAGGCTTGCAATTTTGGGTGTGGTCATCGCTCAAGAAGACTTAAATTCAAATTTTTTAAACAGCTTGCCTCCTGAGTGGAATACTCATGTTGTAGTCTGGATGAATAAGGCTGAAATTGAAACAATGAGCATCGATGATTTATACAACAACTTTAAGATTGTTGAACAAAGTGTAAAGAAATCTGTTGGTGCAAGTAGTGGTGCTCAAAACTTAGCCTTTATGACTGCTCCAAGCACTAGCAGTACTAATGATATTAATACTGCTAAACCTGCATATGAAGTTAGTACTGTTAGCCCTAATGTTAAACATGCATATGAAGTTAGTACTGTTAGCTTCTGTAAGGTTAAAATTGCAAAATTTCAATTTTTAAAGAACGGGATTCGTTCCCGTTCACGTTTTTCGTGCTTTTAAGCTCATTTCAACTCCGTTTTTGTTCTGGTTTTCTTTAAATTTACTTTTTAGTCAATTAGAGTCTATTAAAAGTGAAAAATTCATTTTATGTTTAATTTTGGAAATTTAGGGTTTTTAATCACCATTTAGGGTTCCCGTTTTGCGTTTTTAGTTAAAGTTTAATTTTCCGTTATTAATGTTAGGTTTAATTGTCCTTTAATTTGCTTATTTTTAGGATTTTAGAAAACAAACCATCTCTGAACCCATTCAAATCATTGTCCAAATAACAAACGTGGTCTCAATTTCATAAATCTTTGAGGAATACGACCCGAGTACCCCCCCCCCATCTAAAAAACCTAGTTTCATTAAAACTTATCGTAAATATACGTATTATTATATATATTTGTGAGAATTTTCCTTACTTCCTTTGTCCTCAAGGGTAGTTTGGTAATTTTCTATATTATTATATTATTATACGTGTATAAAACTTTACGCATCAGTAATATAGGTCATTAGTCCATATGTGTTAAGTCTTATCTGTCAAATTTTTAAGCTCTTTTCAGCTTATTTAGTTGATTTTACAAAAAGTTGCTTTTACAAAACTTGCTTATTTCCAGCTGTTCTTCAAGTTTGCTTTAGAAAGTTTTGAAAAATATAAAAAAAATGCAAAAAAAAGAAATCCATGGGGGTCGAACCCATGACCTTCCTCTTATCAAACCAACACCTCACAACACTCACACCAAACCATCTCGCCCTTGGGACTTTTTCAAACAAGTCTCCCACCATTTATCTTTTATACACATTTTAGTTTTCTTTTTCATTTCAAAAGCCGTAGCTTATTTTAGGTTATTTAGGGCTTATTTAGTTAGCTTATTTTGAGTTTACATTTTTATAAAATCAGTTCTACTTTAATACACTTTCAGTAATTTTCTTAGAATTTTTAGGATTAATTTTGTATTTTTAATCATTTAATTTTAGTTAAAAACTTTAAAAACTCATAAAAAATAGAAAAATAATCAAAAAAATATTTTTTTATGAAAATTTTCTTTTATCATAATTTAGGTTTAGAAATTAAATTTGCGTTCATAGGTCTTAATTTCGATGTACTTGCTTAATTGTCGCGTTTTCTTCAATTCCCGTTAACGTTTTCATGTTTAATTGCTTAGTTGTTTAATTTCCTTTGCGTATTTTATGTGTTAATTCGTAGAAATAGAAAACCAACAAAAAAATTTAGAACCATTCAAGTCATTGTCCAAACAAAAACGAGGTCTCAATTTCATAATTCTTGGGGTATAAACGACCCGGTGAACACTTACCGGATAACGTACGATATTTTCGTGTAGAGTTTGCTTTTAATCTTTGTCCTCAAGGATTTCTAGTAAATCTTTAATACTTTTATATTATACGTGTATTATAATTGAACATCAAATTGTGATTTTTTTATTATACCTTTGTCCTCAAGGGTAGTTTTGGAATTTCAATACTTTTATATTATACTTTTATAGTATAGTGGTAAGTATTCTCGCCTGTCACGCGGGTGACCCGGGTTTGATCCCCGGCAACGGCGCCAAAAATTTGATACGTCTCAAATTATATATAATACGTATAATACTAAAGTATAAGAAATCCACTAGAAATCCTTGAGGACAAAGATTAAAAGTAAAAATCTACACAAAATTATCGTACGTTATCCGGTAAGTGTTCACCGGGTCGTTTATACCTTAAGAATTATGAAATTGAGACCTCGTTTTTGTTTGGACAATGACTTGAATGGTTCTAAATTTTTGAGTTGGTTTTCTATTTCTACGAATAAAAACACATAAAATACGCAAAGAAAATTAAACAACTAAGCAATTAAACATGAAAACGTTAACGGGAATTGAAGAAAACGCGACAATTTAGCAAGTACATCGAAATTAAGACCTATGAACGCAAATTTAATTTCTAAACCTAAATTATGATAAAAGAAAATTTTCAGAATAAGAAAAATATTTTTTTGATTTTTTTTCTATTTTTTTATGATTTTTTAAAGTTTTTAACTAAAATTAAATGATTAAAAATACAAAATTAATCCTAAAAATTCTAATAAAATTTACATAATATCACATATTATACATAAATTAAGTCCTCAACATAAAGTTCATCATATCTTGTTCACAAAGTCCAAATAAATGTTTTACATATTTATTTAGTTACATAAACTTTATAATTAACTAATTACTCATGACTTGTTAAATAATCATAATAATTATCCATTGCTTGTAAATCCTTGTTTTAAGCATATTGACACATTTTTAACAACATGATGATCATATGAAAAATATAATTCAAACATTTACTTGGGTGTTTACATTTTATAAACTCATAAAATGATCCTAGGTGATGATTAACAGTATATAAAATATACAATGCATGAAATGATATAAGCAAATAGATTAGGGATTTTAGATGGACCTTAGGTGTGTGAGTGATGAATGATGAAGGTTGATCACGACCTTGGTGATGAAAACCTACTCAAAACCTGAGTTTAAAAACACATAGTTTTCCAGTGAAAAACCCTAATTCGACCAACCCTTGTAAACCCTTGCAAATGCTTAACTAATCCTTGTCCAAGCTACAAAATGGCTCGTTTCTATACTTATAACCCTAGCATAAGTATGGCCTAAAGTTTTATTAGTCGACCAACAAGTTTTATAAGGGTTTTATTGTTATTCGATATACATCAGAAAGTAACAAAAAGAAAATAATACATGTTTTGCTTTTAACAGATTTCAAGCACACATTTAAGGGCACATAAATTGCCTATAATAGGTAAATAACAAAGGATGATATTGCTCACATAAATTTAAGGATGAATGCGTATAGAGCTTGGCCCAACGAAGATGATGAATTCCCGAATGTCCTTACCCCTCACGTATACAAAACAAACGTCCAAACAAAAAACCACGCTCAACTACTTGCACCCCCTTACGATCACGAACCTACTGGTTCGTTTGCTGCCTTGATGTGGACGACTAACAGGGAACGAAAAGAAAGAGAATCAAAGAACCTAGTTAGTATGTGAATTGAAAACCAAGGATAGAAGAACAAAGAACAATGGTAAAGGAGTAGAGTTATGAATATGATTGCTTAAACCTTCTGTGTTTTCTTATTTTGAGTTTACAAGGAGTAAGTAGAGTCTTTTATACTCAAATAGATAAGCAGGTATAGTGCTTCATTCATGGGTCACGTTTTTGTGTTAACTCATATATGGCAAGGGATTTTTGGGGTTTAACATGGTCAAGGTACATGAATGAAAAGGGGTTTACTGTTGTGGGTTGCGTGTGAAGCAGAAAACAAGAAAATACGTGGGTTTTAAGGAGTTTTATAAAAAGGGACTTTGGGCTTTATCCAAGGGATAGTAGAGTTATAGTAAGATATGATTTGTACATCTTTTTCTAGTGAGGAGAGGATTACTAATTTGTAGGATTGATGGGAAAAACATATACGCAGGGCTCTATCTAGTTTGTAGTGAATTATATTTGTTTCTAATATTAGGTTTAATGTTTAGGAGATTTTTATTGTGTATATTATTTGAAAACAAGGAAAGAAATACAATACTTATTTTGTTTACTTATTAGAGATAAACACTTATTTATGGTGAAGGGATAGCATACACTCGCTTATGGTTTGTTAAGTCGTAGGGGAATTGATAACTAGAGTCTTTAGTTTAACGTAGTCCTATTCACGTTATTAAGGAGCCTTGGTTAAGTTTACCCATTAGAATTTAACTAGGCGATTTACATAAAAAGTAAACACGTAAAATTATACAAATAAAAGAAAATGGAATAATTGAAGTCGTAACATGACCTGAAAACACGAGGTGTTATAGTCTTCCCCCGTTAAATGAGCCTTGTCCTCAAGGCATAAGACGCGGCACTTGATGACGGTGCGGTCTTGGTGAAGAGATGTGGGTACTTTTGCTTGAATTGATCCTCACGTTCCCACGTAAACTCAGGACCTCGTTTAGAGTTCCATCTAACCTTAATGATGAGAATGCGACTTCGCTTCATTTGTTTGATTTCACGATCTATAACTTCTACTGGCTCTTCCACAAAGTGGAGTTTGTCATCAACACGTAGTTCTTCCAACGGAATCACAAGTGATTCATCGGACAGGTACTTCTTCATATTCGACACGTGAAACGTGTTATGAACTCGACTTAATTGTTGTGGTAGCTCAAGTTTATAGGCAACAGTTCCGACTCTTTCGATTACCTTGAAAGGGCTGACATACCTAGGGTTTAACTTCCCCCGTTTGCCAAAACGCACAACCCCTTTTCCAAGGTGATACTTTTAACATAACTCTGTCACCAACTTGGAACTCCAACGGTTTACGTCTAATGTTAGCATAGCTCATTTGTCTGTCACGAGCGGCTTGGATTCTCCTTTTGATTTGGACGATCTTTTCGGTGGTTTCATGAATTATTGCAGGACCAGTAAGTTGAGCATCTCCAACTTCTGCCCAACACACAGGTGATCGACACTTTTACCCATATAGTGCCTCGAATGGTGCAGCCTTTATGCTGGTATGGTAACTGTTGTTGTAGGAGAATTCCACTAATGGTAAATGTCTATCCCAACCCTTTCTAAAATCTAACACGCAAGCGCGTAACATGTCTTCCAAAGTTTGGATGGTCCTTTCACTTTGACCGTCAGTTTGGGGATGATAGGTTGTACTCATGTCCAATCGAGTTCCCAATGCCTTATGAAGTGCTTTCCAGAATAGTGACGTAAATTTACTATTACGATCGGAGATAATAGAAACAGGCACACCATGTCGGGTGACTACTTCTTTCATGTAAAGCTTCATTAATTTCTCCATAGGATAAGTTTCTCTCATTGGTAGGAAGTGAGCAGATTTTGTAAGACGATCAACAATCACCCAAATGGTATCATAACCGTTTGCCGTCTTAGGGAGTTTAGTGACAAAATCCATGGTGATTTTCTCCCATTTCCATTCTGGAATCTCTGGTTAGACTAGCAAACCAGAAGGCTTTTGATGCTCTGCCTTGACTTTAGAACAAGTCAAGCACTTGCTAACATAAGTGGCAATATCTGCCTTCATGTTAGGCCACCAATACAACTGCTTCAAGTCCTGGTACATCTTGACAAAACCCAGATGAATAGAATATTTTGACTTATAAGACTCGTACATGATTAGAGTCCTTAAGTTGCCATAACATGGTAACCAACTCCTGTTGTTTAAACATAGAGTTCCATGTGCACGGGGTTCCAACTTTTCTTTTGTGAGATCTTGTCGGAGCATACCTCCAATATCTTCAGCAGTGAGGTTTTCAGGTTTTAATGCTTCGGTTTGAGCTTCTAGGATTTGTTTGGGAAGATTCAAGCCAATAGTCATAACTAAGGCTCGGACCCTTAAAGGTTTAACCCTTTTTTCTGCTTAATGCATCAGCAACCACGTTCGCCTTCCCTGGGTGGTAGCAGATTTCACAATCACAGTCACTAAGAAGCTCCAACCAACGACGTTGTCTCATGTTCAACTCTTTTTGGTCGAGGATGTGTTGTAAGCTCTTGTGGTCGGTAAACACGATACACTTTGTCCCGTATAAGTAGCGTCTCCACATTTTAAGGGTAAACACTACAGCTCCAAGCTCTAGGTCATGAGTGGTGTAGTTTTTCTCGTGAATTTTCTGTTGTCGAGAGGCATAGGCTATAACCTTCTCGTTTTGCATAAGCACAACACCTAATCCTTTATGTGAAACGTCACAATAAACGATAAAGTTTTCTGATCCTTTAGGCAAGGCCAAAATAGGTGCGCTACATAACTTCAGCTTGATCAACTGGAATGCAGTTTCCTCCTTTTCTCCCTAGTCGAACTTCACATTCTTCTGAGTCAGTTTAGTCATGGACTTTGCTATCTTGGAGAAACCCTCAATGAATCTTTTGTAATATCCGGCGAGTCCTAAAAATTGGCGGATCTCTGTTGGATTATTAGGAGATGCCCAATCTTTAATTGACTCGATCTTTGCAGGATCTACATGGATGCCTTTGCTATCTATCACATGTCCGAGAAACTGCACCTTTGGAATCCAGAATTCACACTTAGAGAATTTTGCGTACAACTCCTCTTTCTTAAGTAATTCCAAGATTAGTTTGAGATGCCCTTCGTGCTCTTCCTTGCTCTTTGAATAAATTAATATATCATCGATAAAGACAATCACAAATTTATCTAAGTATGGCTTGCACACCCGATTCATGAGGTTCATAAATACAGCGGGCGCGTTTGTCAAACCAAAAGGCATCACTTGAAATTCATAATGGCCATAGCGCGTCCTAAACACGGTCTTCGGAATATCTTCCTCGCGAACCCTCAACTGGTGGTAACCTGATCGTAGGTCAATCTTCGAGTAGACACTCGACCCTTGAAGTTGGTCGAATAAGTCATCAATTCTAGGAAGTGGATAACGGTTCTTTACCGTTAACTTGTTTAGTTCATGATAATCGATGCACATGCGCAAATCCATCTTTCTTCTTGACGAACAAGACCGGGGCTCCCGAGGGTGAAGAGCTGGGTCTTATAATGCCTTTGTCAGATAGTTCTTGAAGTTGTTCCGCCAGTTCTTTCATTTTGGATGGTGCCAACCGATAAGGCGCCCGTGCTACAAGTGCAGCACCTGGTACCAAATCAATTTGGAATTCTACCTGTCGAGCTGGTGGAATACCCGACAAGTCTTCAGGAAAGACTTCAGGAAAGTCTCTGACAATCGGCACGTCCTCAAGTCGCTTCCCCTCCGACTTGTCTTTAGCTTCCTTCGTGGTAATGTGTGCCAAAAAGACATCACATCCCTTTGACAAATGCTCTTGTGCTTTAGTGCACGAAATGATATTCAGTCGGGATTCCTCCCTTTGGTTGTTTCCATTGCCTTGAAAAATTAACATCTCTCTTCCGAAAGGAACACGTACAATCTTCTCGTCACATATGATCACTCCATGATACTTTGTTAACCATGACGTCAAAACTACCGAGTGGGACAGGCATCAAGTCGATGTTGAAAGGATGATTCATGAAGTTTAGAGTGCAACCTCGAATTATGGTGTTAACTCTTATGATTTTCCCATCGGCTAATTCTACGTCGTAATAATTTTCTAATGTAGTGGGGGTAATGTTAATCAAGGCACTAAAGGTAGTAGATACAAAGCTCCTATCCGCACCAGTATCAAACAAAATTGTAGCATAACGGTTGTTGAGAAGAAACGTACCCGTGATGACGTTAGAGTCCGGGCTAGCATCTCTTCCTCCCAAAGCATAAGCTCTTCCTTGAGTTGTGCCATTCCCGTTGCCATTCCCACGGTTCTTCAATTTTGGGCAATTCTTCTTTATGTGTCCGGTGTTACCACATTCATAACATGCTCCTGCCTTTTGATTCTTGTTGTTGTTGTTGTTGTTGTTGGTATTGACCCGACAATCATTGGTAGCATGACCATACCTCTTGCAGTTTTCACACTTGGGTACACATTGCCCGATGTGGTGGTAATTGCACTTAGTGCACAGAGGTAGATTTCCAATATAAGCCTTCTTTTCACCATGGACAGCAGTGTATGCCCTAGATACATTTTGCTTCTTGTGGGGTTGTTTTTGCTGATTGTTTCTTGATGAATCATCAGCCTTCCTCTTGTTGTCATTCTGCCTTTCCGCATACGTGCGTAGTTTCTGATCCATCAAGTCGTTGGCCAACTCGATAGCATCATCAAGAGTTTTGGGTCTAGCAGACATGACAATCCTATGAATGTTATCAGGAAGTCCACTGATGTACTTGTCAACCTTTTTGGTCTAAACAGCAAGAAATTTGGTGCACATCAAGGCTAGTTTTTGGAAACGCTGAGTATAAGCTGCAACATCGTTTCCCCTAACCTTAAGATTTCATAGCTCAATTTCCAGTTTCTTGATTTTACCTTTTGGACAATATTTGTCCGTCAACTTCTTCTTGAGAGTCCCCCAAGTCATAGCATAGGCAGCATCATGACCTAAGGTTCTCACATGACCATTCCACCAGGTTAGTGCAGCACCTAGCAGAATGCAGGTAGCAAACTTCACTTGATTGTCAATGGCACAACCGCTAATGTGGAATACTAATTCCATCTTTTCGAGCCATTGAGACAAGTCAACAACGCCTTCAGTTCCCTTGAAGTTTAAGGGTTGGCATTTCATGAAATCGGTGTAGGAACAGACACGTGCAGGTTGCACAGGCCTTCTGAGTCCTCCACCCGAACTTTGGCTTGCATCATCCTGAGTATGGGTAGAGTTTCTTTGGATTGCCCGATCGATCATAGCTTGAATAGATTCTGGACTCATGGCGTCGTTTGCTCCTTGTCTTGTTACAGGCATGATTCTACTAATCACAATAATACAATGTACGTGAGATATAATCACAACGTCGATACAAGTGGATATGATAATAATAATTACACCACAACACAATGGAGAATGAATAAAATGAGATCAACCATAACATAATACATCAACATTTCATAACATAATGTCGAATCATACATGATTTGTTTGGATACAAAATGACCACTAATGATCTAGTACAGAGAAGGAAAATACGTCATAGAGTCTATTAGCTGGGAGTTACCTATAAAACTTAATAGACTATACAAGATAGCTATAAATGAAAAGTACAACTAACAGCTACTGCCGGTGTCCTCCACCGTATCAATCTGAGCTCTAGCCTCTAGTACATGGATACACATCATTTGTCTGACTGCAAGATCCTCAGCGCTCTGGCGCTGCCACTCCATACGACTCATGTGAGTCTCCAGTGTCTCAAGTCGTGCCAATAATGCCCTGTTCCGAGCCTCAAAACTAAGGTGAGCCTGGCGTACCTCATGCAGCTCTGTCTCGTAATCAGTCCTCTGGCTTCTCACTACATCAATCTCGAGTCTAATGTCTTTGCGGTCAGTCTAAGTGTCATGAAGCTATGTATAGAAATCCTCACTCTCTCGCCTGCGAACCTGTGCCTGGTAGCTGACTTCCTCTATGGAGGTCATTATCCTACGCTCATAAGCCTGTAAAGCTCTAACATAACCAACATCCTATGCTCTGTTAGCAGCTCTAGCAATAGTCTGGACATCATGACCAGGACTACGAATCAAACCCTGTCCTGCCTCAACAATATCAACAAAATCATACTGACCTCTAGGTGGTCTAGCAGCAGCAGAACTCTCTGCTACATCACACCCAGGTGAGGGAGCAGTAAGTACAAATCCCTCTGAGGTGGCACATCCTCCTCGGGGATGTCATCTCTCATACGGATCATGGCTGCCCTATGACCTTGTGGTGCCTGATCATAGGTAGAGCTGGTGGGTAGTATAGGTGCGGCAGCATGCTCAGCAATGTGTGCCTCCATGGATGCTGACATAGGTGGCTCAAGTCTGACAGTCTTCCATGCCCTACAGAGACGTGTCTAAGAAAAAGGAACCCTAGTTTGAGGTGATCTAGGTGTAGGTGCAGACTCATCAGTCTCAAATGCCTCTGTATCCCCAGCTGAGGGAACAGGGTCAACAACAGGTACCATAGAAGAGTTGGCCAGAGCTAGGTGCTCCTCCTCCTCCTCATCCTCAATGGGCTCCTCATCTTTATCATCAGTATCATCATCATCGTCGTCATCATCGGAAGGCTCATCATCACCATCCTCTCCATCAGCAGGATAGTTAGTATGGTCCTCCTTGGGATCCTCCTCCGAATCCTCTTCGTCATCCTCATGCTCATCTAGATAATCAATAGAATCCTCCTCCATTGACTCTAAGTCAGCAATGGGTCCGGGTGACTCAGCAGTCAGCGAAGCATCATCAGCATAAGGCTGATCCTTGACCTGAATGTCATCATCTGATGGTACATGGTACTCCGGGTGCTCTGGTTCCGGAACGTATACTGGTACATGCTCCTCCAACTTCATGGGGTCAGGTACATAAGCATGTGACAATGGTGGTGTCTGCCCTTGTTGGGCAACCTCCTCGTAGGGGTCCATCTCCGGAAGCTCGCCGGCATTCACAAGTAGAATACCCCATGATGGTCCATTCGTATCAGAGGATATGGACGTATAGGTAACTGCAGACGATGCGCTGTCTGATGACATGGCTAATCTGTAACCATAATATAAACTCGTATAAGTATATTGTATAAGACCAGCAGTAATATACGTAATATAATATTAACATCTATATTACCTATCTAAGCACTTAGTATAATCAACTAATGCTAAAATGATGCATGACATGTAAGCATGTATACTAGATGCAAACTAGATGCAACACTACCCGTTTGCATGTATGTCCCTTCAAAAAACTTTTGAATGACATAATGTTTGAAAAACGGTTATAGACCAAGTAAAAACATTTGACCTGGTTCTCTATAACCTTGGCTCTGATACCAATCTATAACACCCCAAAATGGGTCACAGCGGAATATGATGTTCCAGGGGCATTACTTCATAGATCAATAGCACAAAATATGAGAAAGACCTCTAAAAGAGTCATTTAAAAACTGATACATTGGATTTCATAAATGGTTTGTTACAAAAGCCCATAGGCTTAACTTGTTCAACTTGAAAAAGTAAAGCTTTCACAAGATAACAATATCCCAAAATGTAATGCACGTAAATCTTTATAGTGATATGACTTCAAAAGACGACCATCCAATGTACCCATGACTTGCACCTTATTGACTTGAGAAAACATGTTTAAACTGTCAACAATAATGTTGGTGAATTTTTAGGTTTATAAATTAAATAAAGTGGATAGCAAGATTTCCTGTAATAAAGCAACAAATACAATATCACAAAAATGTGTTACGATATACACTAACTCCTGGACACTGAGCTAAAAAAATGTATGTATATCAAATACATATAAATGATGGTGTCCAATGTAGATGTTCAACCCGTAACATCTGTGAGTCTGAAATGGTATACATTCGTCGTTTCCGGCCAACCGGTAAACTAACAAGTGCTACTTGCTTGAACGGGGATGTTAATTCCCAAATAGATCATTTCATAATATTCGCGCTTGAATACAATCTAGTAATTTATACAGTTCAAGATGAAGGGCCATAGTGGGATATAAGCTACTTAGGCAAATCCGAAATATTTTGAATTAAAAAGTACTTGCACTCCATTTTGTAAAACAAACATGATCTCATCCTCGAGATTTGTAAAATCATTAAAAAGTGTAAGATGGGGACTATAAACTCACCTAAATGATATAATGAGGTAGCAACGAATATGAAGAAAGCAAGGTAAATGATGCACGCGAAAGCAATGCAAACTCTATCCGCTACCTAAATGAATAATACGCATATTACTAATCATGTAATATACTACAATGCATGCCATCTTGTCCTTAGTATGTGCTTGAGCTTGAGAAAATATTATTTGTTTAAAAATGTGGCTTTTCATGAAGGTCGACCAAAATATATCGGGTCATAGATTCTTACTACTAAACATGTAGCTTTTAGAACTAGCTCACGAGTACATTCCTAAGCTAGTTCAGGTTGACACTTGATTTGGTCCATAAATGTGTCAAATAGATTGGCGAAGTTGTGACGAAAACAATTTAAAGTGTTAGGAATATTTAAGTTTTAATTATAAAATTTGTGGGACAAAAGTGGAGTTTTACAATTAAATTTCGAATTCGTTACTCAATGAAATTATAAACAAAAAGTGGTTTTGAAAACTAGGCCATGCTGTCTATAACTTTCGTTATTTGAGTCTTGTCCAAAAATATCGTTTAAAGGGTTAAAAACGTGGCTAAAGAGTGTGTCGCGACTGGTTACCAAAACAACCATTTGTTATTTCGGCTAAGTGTTTTACAAGTGACAATTGACGAACTTTGATCACCAATTGCGAACACATCACTCGGTATTAAGACAAAATAAAAACATCTTAGTAAACTAGGCCATGTCTTCTTTAATTCCTCTTTTATAAGCTTAGACAGTTGGGGTCATTACATGGGTCAAAACGATGTCAAAGATGAGGGTGTCGCGACCTTCCAACAGTTTTAACTGCTAAACACACGACAGCAGTACTAACTTCAGGTTTCATTTGTAAGTTCGTTACCCAACCAAAACTCGCGACACTTGCTTCAAAATGATCCCTATAAATCAGGCTTCAACTATCAACTTCTAGTCTTGACCTAATCCTAATTATACGCGTGAAATAACTTGTCAAAAAGGGTCGAATTTGGCTGAGTTATAAAAGTAGTTTACAAGCTAGTTTGCCTATGGTTTTAAAAGACTATAAATCGCTCGTTTCTTAACCATTCTTGATGATTCCAATTGCTAAATAGAGCTCACTAGGTCCACTACAACTAGAAATCAATTTCTGGATCTATGTGTAACGATATCTAGTTGTAATTCGTTCCCCAAAAACACTCAATTCATTATGTTTAATAAAAGTAGGATGTGATCAGTTTATTACTCGTTCGACTAGCTAACCCTATGACACAACTTCCTGCACTAAGAGTTCTTATCCTAGGATATATAAATATCACAAATCAATCATTTAATCTAGATGGCCACGACAAAATTTAATGTATAGATCACAGTATATTCGAATAACAGAAAACATAGTTTTCAGAATGGTGATTTCATGTTAGCTTTTATACATAGGTTTTTCTCAAGCACAAATCTAATGACATAACATAGCATACTAAAAATGAAAAGGATTTAATATGTGATACTCATAGAAAACGTAAGAACGAATGCGTGAAAAACTCGACTCGATGAAATAGATGAGCACTCGACCTCTTTACACCTCACGTATACAAAACCAACACCCAAACAAATGATTTTCCGCAACTGCTTGTACCCCTTACGATCATGAACCCACTTGTTCGTTTGCTGCCTTGACGTGGACGACCAACAGGAAACGAAAAACCAAAGAAACCTAGTTAGGGTTTCTTGGAGTTTTAGGGTTTATTATGAATGAAGTGGTACGACGTGTGTGTTGTATGTGAGTTCGAAAATGAAAAGATTGGAAGGACAAGGATACCTAAGGGGAAAGAAATGTGAATTATGAATCTGATTTGTTGTGGTTTCTGAGTTTTTCTTCTCTGAGTTTGCTAAGAAGTGGGTAGAGCCTTTTATACTCAACTTTGTATGCATAGTGTTTCATTCATAGTTCACGTTCTTGTGTTATGGTATAAAAAGTAAAGACTTTTGGGGCTTATACATGGTCAATGTATAGTGATGAAAAGGGGTTTACTGTTTTGGGTTGCGTATGAAGCAGAAAACAAGAGGAGACAACCAAGAATTCACGTGGGTCTTTAGGTTTTATAAAAAGGAGACATTGGGCTTTATACATTGGGTAAAAGAGTTTAATAAGGATGGATTTTTTAGAATCTTATCTTATTTGAATGTTACTGGTTTGAGGAGTTGGAAAATAGTACACGAGATTTATGTATAATTTTTAGGAGATTTATTTGTTTCTTGAATTAGCTTTGTTGCCTAATTAATTTTTATTGTGTGTACCATTTTAAACAAGTAAAGAAAATATAGAACTTGCTTGTTTATTCTTTAAAGTTAAACGCTAGGTGGTTGTCGAAAGGTAAAGAATGACATGCACTCGATTTGGTAAGGTACGTCATAGCAAAATGTTAACTAGAAGTCTTATTTAAAACGTAGCCTTATTCACGTTAAATAAGAACGACCTGGTAAGTTTACTGTATTAAGGGTTTAACATAGGCAGGTTAAATAAAAGTAAACACGTAAAACTCTATAAATGAAAAAAAATGGAGTAATTGAAGTCGTAACATGACCTGAAAACACGGAGTGTTATAAATGATGACTTGCTTAAGGACATAAGTATTATGATTAAGAGTTGGACTATCTAGTTATACCTGATGTAAGAAGTTACGTTGTAGTGCTCATAGTGTATAGCTATCACTAAAAGGAGTTACCGTCGTAGTGCTTAGGTGTCACACATAGATGCAGGATGTGGATAGTTTGCAAAGAGGTGGTTACATCTTATACTTTTGATGTTTGGGTAAAGAGTACATTAGGGATTTTAAGCTGACAGATATCTGCTAAGCATTGTCTTCAATCAACATAGTGCAAGTCTTAAGTGTGACATATTTTAGAGATAGTACTCAGTTTCAAGTTTAGAATATCGGGTTCTCTCTATCAGTGGTCACTATAGATAGTCGACAGAATACGGGGTTGGTAAGTTAGCCAGATGGATTAAAGGGTAGAGATGTGATCATCAGATAATTCTCATGGGATAATTTTTGTGCTACAGAATGTTAATGGTACTTCATAGTCTAAGCAAAATATTCAAAGTTTCTTAACGTTATTCAAAACTTTTCAAGATTTTTGCTTAAGACAAGAACGTCTCGAGTATATGGGCGTACACGTCAATGATGATTCTGAGAGTTCGTCACCGTCATGGGGGAAAAACGTGTACGTGGTGTGGTTTTACGGGTCAATGAAGATATTGGTTTTGTAGAATCGTGTTGGGTATTATGGTTTCTAGTTCATTTTTTTGTATGGTTTATGCAAAGTATTCAACATACGTGAGAAGATTTGTTGTTGATTTCTTGCATGTTCCCCCAAACGGATAATCATCAAGACCAATTGTCAAGAAGCAGTATTATTTGGTGTGGTTTGCTTATTGTTCTATAAAATTCCGCTTAAATGTCAAAGTTAGAAGATCGTTCAAGCTACATCAAAGTTTCAGAAACTGCTCAAAGATAAGGATATTGGTTTGAGGGGGAAGCTGATTCAAAAACTTTGTCAAAAAATAGTCTATGAAGAAAGCTTTTCAAAGCATGTTGTATGAATTGGGAGGAAGTTAATCCAATTCATACCTATTAGAGCATTTGGTACCCTAAGTTATGGCTTGAGCCATCCACAAAAACACCACTTGATGTCATGAGACCCACACCGCACCTCGCGTTTTTGAGTGCTAAGCCACTACCACCACATCAAATGGTCTTGGAAAACGCCAAATGATGGCACGAGACCCACACCGTGAGTCGTGTTTTTAGGTATTTTTCTCGTGTTATTGGAAAACGCCAAAAGTTAGGGTACTTGACGGCACCAGAAATGTGGTGTTATGGAGGGAGTGATGTTTTTGGTGTTATGAGGTATTTTGGTGTTATGAGCAAAAATGCTGATGTGGCAACACTTTTCGCATAACACCAGATGATGGCACCATAGGGTACCTAATGCTCTTACAATGGTTCTTCAACAAGCAAAGACAAAGTGGATTCAAGCTAGGGTACAAGTTATGAAGACTAGAAGACAAAGAAGTCATCATCAGCATTGGAAGCACCTTGGAAGTTCTTTATTTTGTTGTATTTGTACTTGTTATAAACATTGTAAGTAATTCCGTATGACTCTACATCAGGGGAAGATTGTTAGCCTCAAAATGTGAGTGTCATTTACGGAATTAAAATAGATATCATAGCCGTGACACGTAAGGACTAATAATGTCAAGATAGAATAGTTATGTGTCACAAGGGCTATAAATATCCCCTCCTTACTTCAAAGGAAGGGTGAGGTTCCATATAATTTAATGTATTAGTTTCTCTCTCTACACTAATATACCATCTTTTTTCTCTTCTCTCTTTCTCTCACTAAACATGCTAGCTACTTATTTTGGCCTCCCTGACCTCCAGATCGTGATTTAGCTAGTGAAATCTTATGGTTAACATATATCTAAAATCATAAGGTTTTCCATCAAAGAAATTATTCTAACAAGCGTACTTTTTGACCCTCTTTAATTTGATGTCTATTTTGTTATGTTTTGTCAAAAGATTTTTATACAACCTTTTCATAAAAATCATAATATATTAAAAGGGAATATGATGCCTGCTTTAAAATGTAGGCAATTGCCTACTTTTTTTGACAAAAATAGAACACCACTTATATAAAGATTGCAATTACACCCCTTTAACCATTTGAAATATTTGTGTCTGTACCTTTTTTTTGAACAAATTTGTGTCTGTACCTTACACCCCAAACCATTTCTTGAAACAGAGAGCAAATAAAAAATAAAGTGCAGTCCCACTTTGCATAAACTGCGCCAAACACTTATGCGGTGTTTGTTTAAACTTATTTATAGGCATATATTTTTTTCGGCTTATGTTTCATAAGCTCATATTTTTGGCCTTACTTTGAAGCTTGCGGGCTTATACAAGTTTTACTTTTCAACTGAATCAACCAACTTTAGCTTCCAAATCTTAATTCAAACTCGTAAATATTATAGCAACGTATCAATTTTCATATTTCAATCAACTGTTCCACTAATTTAGTACTATCTAGTTCTTAAATTCAATCACGTCAAAGAATTTTAAACCAAAAATTTCACACTCAGAATTCAAGCAAATCAACCAACTTCAAGTCTTAAAATATTCATAATTAAACCATAAATTACACTAGCATCTGATTCTATAATCCCCAAATACATACTGAAACATTGCAGACATAACATTACAATATTGCAAACATATACTATACTGACAGAGTGCTATCCCACTGCGCCAAACACCCAAAAACTGGCAAAAATTGCAGACAAAAAAATGACCCATTGCGCCAAACATCAAAAAACCTATGAGTGAAAAAAAGACCCATTCCACCAAACATCAGAAAACTTCCTGTTACCTTTAACTCTTGCATAATTTTACCTATGAGAGGTGAAATCTTGTTTCTAATTGTCCATACAAGCAAATACAGTGTCTTTTTATTATCAGGACCTATGTACTTGCGGACCAAAAGCTGACCTATTACGGCAAACTCAACTGAAACCCATAAATGGTACACTGAACCAAGCTCAAATAAAAAGCAGCCACTGAAACAATAAATTGTAGAAAACTATCACATCGACTCGTTTTGTTGCAAAGAATTATTGCACCAGTCATTGAAACAAGAATTAAAACACAAAAAGACCTTATAATTGCCATCACAAAATTATCGCAGCAGTCGTCACTAAACCTATAAAGGGTGTTTGGGACTGCTTGTTTAAGCATGCTGCAAACACAAAAGTTCAAAACAACTTGTTTAAATTTGTAACAAATGACAGCAGCAAAACAAAAGGGTGTTTGGGAATGCTTGTTTAAGCATGCTGCAAATACATCATCCTTCTTAAATAGCTCGAAATACGATTCACTTACTTTTCAGCTTCACCTCGTTCAATCGCTCTTTTTTTCCTCATCAAACTGAAATAGTAAAATAATATAAATGAGAATCAAAACCCAAAAGATGCAATGTTGAGTATGAAGCATAAACAAACCTTTTTCTTTGGACATCTAGTGATGTTATGACCTTTTTCTCGACAATAACTACAAGCATTTTTTTTCTTCAAGTCCAAAGAGACCTCCAGACTAGGCTTTACTTTTATAGCACGTTTTGGGCGACCTTTTGTCTTCATCGAAACAACAGGATCAGAAACTAATAGATGTTGTGGCATGTTCCCTTTTTTCTTTGAAGGGCATTGTTGTGATATGTTCTCTTGTTGCGTAGATGGTATATCATCATTGATATTAGTGTTTAACTCAACTCTAGTCTTCTTTCTTCTACTTTGTTCTTCTAAAAGACCATTAAGAACTACATCAATTTTATTAATGTCATCGAGGGAATCTCGTCCATCTTGTACTATGTAGGATCCCGATAACACTTCACTTCATACAATCGACCACGAAATCGGACTAGAAATGAGATAGAGAGAGTGAGTTGTTTAGAGAGAGAAAGAGGAGAGAGAAATAAGAGAGAAA
>BQNB010050454.1:19796-41502 GCA_026074375.1 Tanacetum coccineum | reverse complement strand
CGAGAAAGCGGTTTTGGTTTTTGATGTAAGTAAGTCGCTAAAAGACAAATTATCTTCTTCCTTATCGAATTCCGTTTCATCATTTTCCATACAAATCGGACCAATGAGAAAAACATCAGCATTTTCCATGAACAAAACTTCTCTCCGGTGAGAGTAAGGGAAGTAGGATTGCTAGTTGAAACTTCAAGGGTTGGAGGGAGGGTGAGATCAATTCCCGGTGGAATCGAATCTCTTTCAAGATAAGCTTTAAATTCACTTTCTTCCGGTGAAGTAAGTGTGAAGGAAAAAGAAGACTTAATCTTGACATCCTTATCGTTCTCTTCAAAGAGAGGATTTACGTTGCTAGATTTGAAGTTATCATCAAATTCGAAAAGAGGATTTGAGTAAACTTGAAAATTTACTTCATGCAAGTCCTTCTTAAGAGTCGAATCATCATTACCCAGTGGTAACGAATCAAGAGGAGCAAGTTCATCGGCGAACTTTTCAAAATTATCACTAGTCTTCATCAGAGAAGAACTAGGAGCAGGAGCATCGGATGGAAAAGTGGTACTGCCACTAAACGGACCGGCTTTTGAAAAATCGATGACAGAAATGGCGTGAACAAAATTCTTATCCTTGTTTTTGTTAGATTTATCGGCATAATAAACAAGTTCTTCCTTTCCTATTCTTAAAATCAAAGTTTCTTCATACAAATCAATGAGAGCTTTTGCGGTGCAAAGAAAAGGTCTTCCTAAAATAATAGGCACTCTTAGGTCGGGTTCAAAATTAACCACCACAAAATCCGCAAGAAAAGTGAAACCATCAACTCTAACTACAACATCCTCGGCTATGCCCATTGGGTGAGTAATTGAACGATTGGCAAGCTCGAGTGTCATTCGAGTAGGAGTTAAAGCTCCAAGCCCAAGTTGCTTGTAGATAGAATGAGGTAAAAGATTTATGCTAGCTCCAGAATCGGCTAAAGCACTAGTCCTATCAAGCTCTTGTAAAGCACATGGGATAAGAAATTTTCTCGGATCTTCGAGCTTCTCGGGAACTTTGTTCATGATGATGGCGGAACATTCGGCATTCACAGTCGTAATGGCGATCTCTTTGAGCTTCTCTTTGTTCCTTAGCAACGAGCTTAACCATTTGTTAAACTTCGGCATTTCGACAAGAGCATCTTTCAATCCAATCTCTAAACGGAGTTGTTTGAACATCTTCAAAAACCGGTTATGTTGAGCACTTGGTTTATCGTTCTCTCTCACTTTCATCCTTTCGGGGTATGGAAGTTTAGATTGATACGAATTAGGTTTTGGAGAATTAAGATCTTGAATTTCAACATTAATGGTTTTCTTTGCTTTTGGTTTTGGGATTTCAATGAAAATGGAATCTTCTTCCTTTGGAGGTGGGACATGTGCGGTATTTTTTGAACTTGGTTTTTGCACTTTTTCCATTGACGTCTCTGGGTTTTGTTCGGGTTCCTTTGAAGGAATAGAAACAACGGGTGTAGGAACAAGAGGAGTTGAAGGTCCTTCCAAAGTTTTACCGCTCCTTGTGGTGATAGCATTAATTTGCTGACGAGGGTTAGTTACGGTTTGAACTGGAATAGTACCCGAATTCGAAGTAGGAGGCGGAAATCTTTGAAATTATTACAAAGACTTGTCAACAAACTCGTAACATTAGCCATTTGATTTTGCAAATTTTGACCTTGAATTGAACAATCTTCAACACTTCCAGAAACAGCTAGACACTGCATTGTTTGCCTTGACGTAGTTTTCAAAATCCGTTTTCGAAACACCTTGAATTTGAGGCGTAGGAGCTTGATATGGTGGAACTTGGTAAACTGGTGGTTGATTGGTTAGTGGTTGAAAAACTTGACCTTGATTGTTTTAATGGTTGAAATTGTTTCCACGGTTTTGATTTGAATTGAAATTGTTTCCTTGATATCGGCTTTGGTTTCCTTGGTTGTTTTGAACATTTGGTTGATTAAAACCGGGTGGTCTCATTTTGGTTGATTGAAACCCGGTGGTCTCATTTGGTTTGCCAAATTAGATGGTTGGTTTCTTTGGAGAAAATTACCAACGGCGGCGGTTTGTTGGAATTGATGAATATTATCTTGGAAAACGGGAAAATCGTTCCTTGTTAATGGACAATTGTTGAGTTATGGTTTGAACCACATGTGACACAAACTTCCTCGACTGCTTTGACGGTAGCAGGAGTCGTAGCATTCTTTTCACTAATCGCTTTCTCTAAACGCTCATTCGAATATTTCATTTTGATCTTCCAAGTAAGGCGGCCATTTGTTGATTCGCGGAAGAGCAAATTTTTGAAGGTGAAGAAGTAGAAAGAGGAGCATCCGTACTTACTCTTGGATCATTAGCACGACTTCTTGAGTAACGAACTTTTGACTTGCTTTCAATAATCGCTAATCCTTCTTGAGGCATCTTATCTAGAAAATTGCCACCCGCGGCGGAATCTAAGGCATCTGATCGTTGGAATAAAGAATTGTAAAAGTATCAAGTTGGTGTAGTCTGAAAGCCAATGGTCGAGGATGGACATTGACGATGAGTCCTTTAAAACATTCCCATGCTTCATTGAAGGTTTCGTCTGGTTCTTGGAAAAAATTGGTGATTTTGTTTCGGAGATAAGTTGTTTTCGACGGTGGAAAGAATTGGTTTATGAATTTTGAAACTAGGGTCGTCCATGTGAGAATTGTATCTTGGAGGTTTCTTTGTCGATCAATCTCGGGGCTTCTCCGTCTAGAGAAAAAGAAAAAGCAAAAGCTTTTATCGAAGTGTTAGGAACTTCGAGTAAGTCTAAACGTTGATGTGTCTGTGTTGTAATAAAATCGAAGGTGATTTATGAGGGTCTGTCACTACTACCCGTAAACTTATTACTTTGCACAAGATTGATCAAAGGTTGTTTAAGCTCGAAATTGTTAGCATTAATCGGTGGAACAACTATAGCATCTTCATACCCTTCGATGGGTGCTTGTAACATTTGGGCCATGGTACGATTGTCGGCCATTGCAACAATGTTTTGATCGACAATTGGTTCTTCTAAATCAAAATTTTCAACAACAACCGGAAGAGTTTGTTGTTGTCGACGTCTTCGAGATTGCGAACGAGTGCGCATAAAAAGGAAAAACTAAAAATCAAAAAGCAAAACTTTACACTAATTTTTTTTTACAATGAATTTTAACGGTTTATCAGAAGAGACTTAAACTAAATAATCAACTACTTCACGGTAGCTCTTGAAAATTGCTTTTCAAGGTGAGCCGTACTTCGTAGAGACACAAATGGCAAGTGTTAAATCTTTAGTTCGATTTGGGAACCAATAAGTTCACCGGAATTGATTATGATAATACCTCCGTTGAGAGTATTATATTTTGGTATTTTTACCAATTGGTGACTTTTATTTCTTAATTAAAAAGGAAGATTTTTTTATATTTTTGATTTTTCTATTTTTTTATCTTTTACTTATACTAAAAAGAAAAGGAAAATATTTTTTACTTTTTATATTTTATAATTTTTTTGGATTTTTGAATTATAAAACAAAAATGAAACTTTCGAGGTGAAAGGATCGTTCAAACCAATCAACAACACAAAACGAAGAATCTTAAACACTAGTTACCCGGCAACGCGCCAAAAACATTGGTGTAAAAGTTTGTATACACAATAAAAATATACTATAAAATAATATTCCAAAGAGCAATTAAGAAAATTCCCTAAGGAAAATTCACTCTCAAAAATATATATAATATAATATATAATACGATAATTAAACCGGGCAAATATTATCACACCGGGTCGTTTCCCCAACGACTATGAAATTGAATCCTCGTTTTAAGTCCGATTATGATTTAATAAGCAAATGGAGATTTGGTAATCTAAAAGCAAACAACTAAATTTGGACAACTAAAACATTTAAACAATTAACTAATACGGGAAGCAAATAAAACACAACAATTAAGCAAGCCTACTAAATATTACTCTTAAAAATGTAAACTAAATTTCTAAACTCTTCTTAAAAAAAAAAACCCCTTAGATAGACAAAATAAAATTTAGGAAAAATAAAAACATTTTTTTGATTATTTTTGAATTTATTATGAATTAAAAACTAATTTAATCTAATTAAATCTTAAAAAATAGCAAATTAAGTTCTAAAAATTTGGAAAAATGATTTTTAAGCTTAGAAAAGTCTAAAATATCATAAAAGCAAAGAAAACTATTTTTAACTATTTTTATTGTTAAAATCCTATTTTTAAAATTTAAAATAAAAGCTCAAAAATGAAATTTAAGATCTAAAAAGTATAAAAATGATTTTTCTGGATGTAAACCTTAAGCTATTTTTTATAAAACTAAAAATTATTTTTTTGTATTTTTCTGAAACTTTTTCTATTTTTTTATGTATTTTATAAGATTTTAACTTTTGGAAAATGATTAAAAATATAATAAAAGCTATAAAAATCTGAAAAATTCAGGAAAAGTCCTAAACACTAGCAGGATTATAAGAAAAATAAGAAAAACAAAAATGCTTAACGAATAAGCCCTAAATTGAGCTTATTAAGCTACGGCTTTTTATAGAAAAAGGAAACGAAAATGTGTACTAGTATTTGATTATGTGTTATGTGAATGGATGAGCTAATGTAGCAAACTGGTTAAGTCATTGGTGTTGTGTGTGGGAGGTCATGGGTTCGAGTATGGGTAACCCCTTTTTGCACCTTTTTTATTTTTTTAACTTTTATGAAAAACTAACTATTAGGACTTAAAGAGGACTTGAAAATAAGCTATTTTAACAAAAGGAACTTTAGCTAAAACTGACTAATAAGCCCTAAAACAGCTTATCTAAAAGCTGTTACAGAAACTAGGTGTTTGGGCTTATTTTCACTAAAAAGCTTGTAACAAGCTTATTTTAAGCTCAAATCCAAAAAGGAAAAGTGTTTTAGAAAGATTATAATGTGCTTAACCTAGAAATGAAAAGAAAATAGAGCTTAAAGTTCTTTTAAGCTACTGAAATTGAGGAGAAAACAAGCAAACTCAGAAACCTAGTAAATAAGCCTAAATCCAAAATAAGCTAAATACCTTAAAAAGCTAAACTAGACTCTAAAACTTAAAGGACTTATTAAACTACTTATAATCTATCTATTTAAGCTGTAAAATCTAGAATCATAAGCTAAATTAACTAATTAAAATCCTAAAATTCCTAAGTACTGTTTTTGGCTTTTGAGGTTTTTGAAAGACTTTTGACAGCAAAAATAAGTAATGCTAATAAGCTAGAAAGTGAAATTTAAGACCTAATCTATATTAAGCTATACCTAAACTTAATCCTACTTGAATCTTAGAGCCTAAATCCTATGAGTACCTAGTTGAAATTTAAGCTAAAAGTGACAGCAGTACTAACTATTAGTTAGTACTGCTACACTTGGCACAAGTGCAGACAAAGAGTGCAGGTTTCCTAAGGGAAATCCTGCACTTAAACACACTCAATTAGAGTGTATAAACAAATTGCAAGCAAGATCTAAGCCTTTGAGGGCTTAGATCAAATTTTGCACAAGTGAAATTCTAAGCAAAACACCCTGGTGCTGTCAAACTTAATATAAGCTCAAATCCTTTAAATTCTTAAATCTAATTCATGAAAACTCATTTCCTAATGTTTGTAACTGGATTCAAAACTGTCTAAAAAGGTTTGCACAAAAATATTTGACTTTAGGAGGTCAAACAAGCTTATGCCAAACACCCCTTTACCACTTGACAGAATTGAGAAAAGCTTTTTAAAATGAAATCTAATAAACAAAGCTATGAAACCAGATAACTAGGAGCTTTTAACAACTAATTTAAGCAAAATTACACTATTGAATTAAGCTATAATGCAAGATCTAAGAATCTAATCTAATATTTTTGGCTTTTTATGAGTTTTATGACCAATTCATGAAAAACAAAGATCTAATCTATCAATAGCAAAAACAGATGAACATCTTAGGTTATTAAGCTAAATTAAACTCAAATAAGTTCTAATAAGCACATAGAATAAGCAAATAAGCAATAATAAGCATTTAAGCTATAACTAAGTAGTGTAAACTGAAATTAGAGAAGAAGGAAAAGAGAAGTTTACTTGAACCTTTAGCTAAACAAAAGGGACCAATAATGGCAGCAACAAGCTCCCTAGCTTATTAAATAAGCTAGGGTAAAGTCCTTGGGGATCCTTCCATTGTAGATCCCCCTTCCATAAGCTTTCCAATCCAAATGTAAAGGTGTTGTATATATTTTTAAACTGATTTAATTGTTAAGGTAATATTAAGGCTGGTTAAACTCATATCAAAAGCTATTAGCTTATTGAGACAGATTAGCTTATTGAGAGAGTTTAAAAGTTAAAAGTAAAAAAAAACTTATGACAAAATTAAACTAAATTTCATTAATTAAAAAACTGAATTACATTACTTAAAGGAGATTACAATTTGATCAAAATTACAATAAGCTTCTAAAATTTACACTAAGCTAAGAAAACTAGAAAGATAAGATGCCGTGTGTGTGTAGAGTTGAGGCTATTTATAGCTGAACAAAGAACCTTCTAGCCCCTTGCCTTCATCAATCATCCACCATCAAATCAATCAATCATTGGGCCTTTGTTTTTTTGGCCGTTGGATCACTAAGTGACCACACATGGATTGCCAGCGTGGCAATCCGTTTGAGGCTCACTTGTGCTTCTTTACTGAGTGTTTTAGCACAAAAACCTACACCCCTTGTGCTTCTTCTATTGATGACGTGAGAGGTGATCTTGAGTGAGGATAAGTAACCCCTTGATTTGACTGTTTTGACCCTGCCATCGCACTCATGAGCTCCTTAATTGACCATCTAACCCTTTAATTTCCATAAGCCCTTTGTTTTTTTGACTGTGGGTAAATTGGGACGACGATGAATAGTAAAACACCCTTTGCGCCCATTTTTGACAGTTAAAACGCCCTTGGGAAAGACTGATTTGACCTTTGCCTTGCACTTAGAGCTTCTTAATTGAATCAGTGATAACCCTTTATTTCCATAAGCCTTTGTTTAGTATTTGATGTGGGATAATTAATGACAACGCATGAATAGTAAAACGCCTTCGCGACGTCTTTTTCCTTTTATAACATTGAAAGAGGGATACAATCCGGTTTATAAGTTTCCCTTCTTGGCGAATTTTCGTCCCTTTTCTTTAGTTGTGATATATAGCTTTTTAGTTATAATTAACTTATAAAAAGTGCAAGTTTAGCACCCTTGTCTGAAAGTATTGCGTTATAAAAGAAGAGATATGGTGCCCCTTTGGTTTTCGGCGCTACCTTTATAGGATCCGGGTTAGTATGGTCCATTTGAGGTTATTTTGAAGGCCCAATTGAGGTTCCTTCTAGGGCACCAATAGGGAGGATGGGACATTTTGGGGTACTTTTTGTGTGGTGAAAATTTATTGAGGGACTCAAAGGTGAAACACTTTAGTGAGGTATTGTGTATAGCTTTCTGTGTTGTACTTTGTTTGACTTTTGGGGTTTTGAACTTGACGGCTTGTCTTTTCTGGCTTCGGCTTTGATTCTTTGGCAATTCTTTATTGTACTCTTTTGATTCTCGTGTACTGTTGCATTGATCGTATTTGGACTCGTTTTTTTCTTGTAGCATTTTTGATCTTTTACCGTCAATCTGACACACTACAAAAACTAATACAACAAGCCCATATTTTCATGCCATAATTTTGCGTGTGTTTTGGGTTTAGATTGGGGTTATTTTAGCTTACACACCGATCAATGGGAGATATGTTGATATTGTCTGTTCACTTTCACAATCTAAAGAAGTGTGGGTTGTGGGAAAATAGACTTCTTTATTTTAGAGAGAATTATTAACGATGTCTCAAATCAAGTGAAGCTTAAGATTGTCTATCTGGCCGATAAGGAGCAAATAATTTAGATGAAGATTCAGTTTTCTGATGAAAATAAGTAAAATATCGGTCACTGTAGCGTGTGAACTATTCACTTTTTCCTTTGCTCTTAAACAGTTAAAAAAGTCGTGCTCTACGATGATCACCTCTCAAAGATAATCCTTTGCCACAATGTATTTGCCTTCTCTATCTATTGCACTTGAAACATACACTCCCATCTGCTACTGCCATTTGATGATTACTATAGAAAGATCTAATCAACCAGAGATGCCATTATCGTCCCATTATGTCATCCGTAACCTCCAGCTGGCCTTTCACCCTAATAGGCGCTACAACACATTTACTTTTCCCTTTTCTAAGAGATTTGTATATGCCTTCATCTTTAATTTCCACAACGAGAGAAATTTATTCCCATTGAATTTCTTCTGTATTTTCATAAATTCCCTCGTTTCAAGTGACTACAAATCACAATCTATTTATTTGACAAAATTAAGCAACTATATATTTTTTGAGAGATAGTATACGAACGACCTCTATTATGTAGTGAGTTATAATCTTTAGTTAATCTTTGAAACATTTATCCTTTCTAAGGATAACCTTCATCTTTAATTTCCACAACGAGAAATTATTCCCATTGAATTTTTCGATTTCATATTTCCCCGTCATTGCTACAATCACAATCTATTTTTTGACAAAACTAATATTTGTTGAGAATAGTAACAGACACCTTTTGAGTGAGTATAATCTTATTTATCTTTTGATGTGGAGGGTCCACTTATCAGTGGCAAAAACAGAGCATACGATAAATAATTATACACAAACCCAACCTTAGTTCTTGATACCACTTGTTGAGAAAAGTGACACCGGACTGAAGCAAAACCACAAGTAAAATATGAAATGTAATAAAAGATGACACACGGATTTAACGTGGAAAACCCCAATAGGGTAAAAACCACGGGCAAGGAAAGATACGTTTCACTATGATGAAAATTAGGAGTTACACCTTCTCTAGTTACAAGGATTAATACCTATCTCTTGTAACTAGGAAATACTACAAACTCTCTAATAAACTCAAATACTTAGGAGAAAGAAAGAATACACTAAACACTTTGTGTTTGTGTTTAAGATGGGATGATTAAAATGAGTTGCCTAATGCTTCCTTTTATAGTGTTAGTAAAACACTACATTCCAAAAGACTAGTAGTTGTTGCTTCATTATGCACCGTTCACCCATTCAACTTCTACCAAACTTTCAAAGAGCCACCAACCATTCCATTTAAAAAGTTAGATTACATGCTCTTTATTATTTTAACAAGAGGGACTCTCCCCTATGGATGCCTTCTTGGTTCTTTTCAAAAAGGAGGAATTTAAAATATTCAACAATTATTAGATCTCCCGAGGATGAATCTGCAGTCTAGATTTAGAAATGGTGCTTTAAAACTGCAGCATGTAAGCACAACTATCTAAAAATGCCTCATTTGATTTCATGCTTATCATGCTACATATATTTACGTAGATATAAGAATATCAGTTTCTTATGAATGGGTCAATTTGAATTGTATTTTATTTCAAGCAACTCAGACAAAAAAGATTATTCTAAAGGGTAGCCAGTTGAGAATTGCCCAAAGTCCATTTGTAATGCATACTTCTTAAAGTGTTTCCATTAAAAGATTTAGTATTTTTAGGTAATCATTGTTAACATATTAGTAATGTAAAAATTAAAAATGGACAAAAGTGTCTCCAGGTCACTTGGGTTGATCCCATCTATACTAGAAGCGACTCATCTAACCCGAACCTATACCTAACCTGTCTGGTCATATATATAAAGTGTATATCTTGCTTCTTTTTTTCCTCTCCTGTTGTCATCAGTTGATTCTACAACTCTTGTTGCTCATTTCATAGGATCTGCAGCATTTTTCGCGTATTCAAGTCAACCTCAGAATTCAGGGACGGGATGATGGCAGTGACAACATCCTTAGTCTTAGCATCCGGTTGGAGAAACCCAATCACAAAAAACATCAAGAGCTTTTACTCCTCGTTTCCCAAAGGTATGTAATCCCGCATATAGCTGTTTTCAAAGGTGGCAATTTCTACCCTTTTATGTGTAAAATCTCCTATATTGTTTTTATAGATACATTTTGTAATAATTTGTAGTTCTTAATGATATTAACTTTATTTATATATAGAACTTAATCAAGAGAAGTATATAACAAGTGTTTGTTGGTCGGTAAAACCCAAATCAAATTTTATTTTTCCGAACCTGTTTTTGCGTTAACCGACCAGCAAGCTCCTCTCATTTTGCGGCCTCTAGTTTATTAAACACATTTTTAATTTCACTCATTGACCTTGTTTCATTATCATATAAAAAATGAAGCATGGTGGTTGGTTTTGGGAAACACCTCGACTTCTGAATTTCATGCTCTTAAAAGGGTTTCCTTTATAGATCGTCTGGTTACTCGCATGAAGTTACCCCAAAATGCAGATAGTTACCAGGTTATTTTTGTTTCCTCCACTTATCTCTTGCATTTCATAAGAAAGTTTACTCATATTTTCAACTGTCCTTTTCTGGGTCATTTTTATTAGCTTTTAACCCGTGTTTATACACGGGTTTATGAATAAATATCTATTTTTATTAGCATATAATGCAAAGGAACCTTTTATATCTTAATAGTTTTTTCACATGTTATTTATAGTTGTCATTTATAGTGTGAATATTAAAATTTACATATCATTATTGTAGTGGAAATTTACATCAATTAAACCTATTAGACATCAATTTTTTTATTTTTTATGACTTATTTGTTAAAAATGAAATTTGATTAAGATATGTGAAATAGTATAAAATCACATGTGATTTTATATTGTGAAAAATTAATATCCACATAGAGCCGAAAATAAATTGTTTAAAGCACATCAAGTATGAAGTCTAATGAAAGATAATATGAAGCTTGTCTTGATTATGTAAATAATTCCGCTTAACCATGAACCATTTTTCCGATATTTTATTTTAAAAAATGGTGAAAATATGTTCTATTTATACATAAAGATCATTGAATCTAATATGTAAACTAATTATATACACACATTTTGTATTATTTATGACATCATCAATCCCTATTTTTTTTTGCTAATTTGGTTTAATCAAGACGTGATTGGACAATTGCGTTAATTTTTTCCAATTGCCTACATAAGCATATTTTCTTCCCCGTTATTACACACTGCTAGTTGTAGGGACCCTTGTGTTGTTGTTCACAGTTAATACAGATTATACATTATCTTTTGTGTTTATTAGGTGGTTGATTGTTTTTTGTTCATCTCTTTTGCTAGGGAATGAAGCTGCTTCTCATTTCAGATTGTTATCTCGGATTTGATCATGAATACTCTATTGAAGAACTTAATGGGGGTGGGGTGAAACCAACAACGAACCAGATGAGTAAATAAAACACACAATCACATTAAAATAGAAACATTGTATAATGAATCCGTATAGTTAATCAATCTATTAATTCTTTCTCCAAGTTTTAGAAATACTAGGATTTAATTGCACCATTTAGGATAATTAAAGTTTGAACCCGAAACATCAATATCAAAATGTTTCACCACTAGACAACTTTGTTTTTTTTGAACGGCAAGAAGAAATATATAAAAAGAAGCCACTAGCAAGAAGCTAAGGGCCAAAATTACAAATGAGAGATGGAAATAGCTATACAAGGATTTATTAACCATTCCACTCGGTTAAGAGATATTATCTTATGTCTACTTAAGATCCATAAAAAGGAAGCTAGCTTAATGTCACTTAAAAGGAGGTTCTTTCGGGCGTTTTGAGGCGAAGACCATTTCGTTTCAAAATCGCCAAAGGTGCCAAAGGGTTGTTTGAACTACAACATTGAAGAAGCGACTGAATGGTCTAGAAATGACGTCTTCATCTGCAAGAGATATGGTCTTTATGAGATCAATGTAAGTGCTGAGTTGGATATCTCACCATTTAAAAATAAGAGACCAGACCTCTTTTGTGACTTCACACGAGATACAAATGTGTTCTTCGGTCTCGATAGCATCATGGCATGAGGGACATAAAATAGAATCCAAGTCCACTCTATGATAATCCATGTTCGATCTCGTCGGTAGTCTGTTAAAGGATAATCTCCAACTAAAAATATTTATTTTTATAGGGAGAAGGTTATTCCATCTTGTGGGCTGAAAGTTTCGTGTATGGGTATGGGTAGAACAAGTAATGTAGTGCCGCATTCCTTTGACCGAAATACCCTTGAGCTATCTATTAAGCATTCCTAAGTGTCTTGAGTATCACATAAACGAAGTTTTGAGACCAAGCTAATAAGATCGCCAAGTTCAATCTTTTCAACTGTAGATCTTAATTGGCTAGACCAAACCCATTAGAAGGAAATACCTAGAGGGAACATGGGGTCCGAATGGTTGATGCCTAGCCCCAAAAGATCAGAAGAAGGGACCAAATTGTTCCTACTGTTGTTGTTTGGAATAGGAGAATGATCACTCATCAGGCTGTTTGGATTATAATCCAACCGAAAAAGACGTGAGAATGTAGTACAAAGAGATGAGCCACCCAACCACGGATCAAGCCAGAATCAGGTGCTTAAACCGTTTGTGATCTTTTTCTTAAAAAGAGAGGTGAGATTAATTCCTATGTCACAAAGGTCATCTTTTAACTTAACAACATTGAACCAACATCCACTTTTAAGGGAAGAAGCCGAGTTGTCAATCAAACCACCATCTGGACCATGTAAGGAGCGAATAACTTTGCACCAAAAGGAGTACTCCTCGTTTAGGAAACGCCACCACCATTTAGCCAACATTGCTAAGTTACTCACCCTTAAACTACCTATACCAAGACCCCCTTGATTACGAGGAGATATAACTTTTTTCCAAAGAACCCAAGCAATTTTTCTATCCTCGTTTGATCCACCCCAAAAGAAAGAACGTCTAAGACTTTCAAGCTCACTAATCACTGATTTATGGGCCTTGTAATAGAAGAAGAAATACACTCTAAGGCTACCTAGGACGGATTTAATATAACAACCCAAGAATTTTCATCAAATACAAAATCAACCTATTTTACTATGATCACAATTGTACGGGGAAATTTTTCGCTTTATTACATTACTTGCATTGCCAATATATCAATATGCAATGTAACTTACATATCTAAAGTTAGCAAGCCCACACAACCTACCTATGCCATCTATATCTATTTATATGTCAAGCAAACATCATAACATATCAAGTCGATATCTTAATATCATTATTACAAAGTACATTATTCATATAATGTACCATTCACAACGTTATATCAAAACGGGCTTTAAACCGTTATCGTATGCCTCTAAACCCTAATTCCATGAAAGGTTAATATCTAAAGCGAATGTCAAAACACTAAAGCTCATCGTACAAAGTAATATACATCTCATTTGAATTACATCTTCCCTCCAAAATAAGGTACAAGTCCTTTAAAGCATAATGTATAAGTCATTAATGCACGATGTCCAAATAGCCGTTTTACCTCTGTTTTCCTAAGGAATAATGTATAATCCATCAAGTACAAGTTACAAGCAAGCCATATACTTCATTTACAATCCATATTCGTTTTCATTTCATGAAATTACAAGAAATCTAAGTCAGAAACCGTAACCCGAGCTAAATACTAAACCATGACCCGTTTCTTCATTTTTATCCATTTTTAACCTCAATCACCACTCAAATAAGTTGTAATAACTTAATTTACAACATTATCAATCATATTATATCATCATTTCATCATTTCATCTCAATTATACATGAAATAAATCCAAGAAACCCTAAACGTGCCCGAATATGAACATTCGACCTGTTTACTTGTTTTCACCCATTTTAAACCCGAACCACCTATCAATTCTTGTTATTAATCCTTAATAAAAGTCTTGTGAACATATATCTATCATTATATCACAAATGTACTAGAATTATAAGCAAGAAAACTCAAACCGTTCCTTAACCCACTTCAAATGAACCCGTATACACTTTTCTTTCTTTTTGACCCATTTCAAGAGTTTATATTGCATCCAAGCACCTTGATGATGCACCTCCTTTATACCTAAGCTTCTTACAAGCACCTTAACACATCACATGGCCTTAAAAGGCTCCACATCTCTTCCTTTTACACCATATAAGCCGCGACACCACAAGGACTCAAACAACACATCAAAGCTAGTTTCTAGACCTCAAGACTCATCTTTTTGCTTCACCACATCACCCTCTAGCTTCTACACATGTCCTAACCAGATCTATAAGCACCCTTGGCCTCCAAGACTCCAAATGAGTATAAATAGGGGTGCATAACCCTCCATTTTAACTCATCCCCCACATCTTCTTCTATAACCCATCATAGCAGCAATCCTTTGCTCAAGAATTTCTTAAGAGGTCCTATGAAGTCTCAAGATCATAAGTGAAGCAAAAGAAATCAAGCCTTAAGCCCCGGAGTCGTTATTCTAGGCGTACGAAGCTAATTGTCTCGATTTCGACCCTTTTCCAAGATATAAGCTCAAACCCAGGTTTTGGATGTTCCACTTCTACTCCTACACTCTTATAATGTTCATATGATCCTAAATATACTCTTGTTAAAGTTTTATAACTCAATTCATGCTCATTTTCCATTTTGATCCAAAACCGTACACCCGAAACCCTAATTTGATGTTTTTCTTGAATCTATGAGCTAATATGATAAAATGTTTTTATAATCTATCCTAACATGCTTAACTAATGTTATTATAACTATTTTATTGATTATTGAAGGAATTTGAAATAAAAACTTACGCGTTTTCATTATAAAACCCTAATTCGACCCGTTTTGATTTCTAGCTTAACGAATTGTTATTTTAAACTTTCGTTACGTTAAACATTTATATTTTGGCTTATATTAATAAGCTATAACATGCAAATATCTTTTGGAATGTTAAAATAAGCTTGCATGGCCGTTCGGACTTGTTTTGTAAATATTATCCATGCAAGGGGTATATATCGTAACTTTCTGAAATTAATAACTAGAAGGACTGAATATGTCATTTTATCAAAGTATAACTATAGGGGTCTATTATGTCACTTTATAAAGTATAAGGTTTACTTTGTATATCTTTTAAACTAGAAGGACCAAACTCATAAAAGTGCAAACGCCAAGGGTATATTTTGCAATTTTTCATTCTCAAGGGTCTAAAATGTAACATTTTGAAAAAGTATAAAAACGTATTCAAAACCTTACAAGACATAACTTTAATTAACGCTTCTCGTGCTTAACATTTCCAGATATTGATCAAAACGCTTAAAACCGATTATATCGTATCACAATACTAGGGAGCTTCATATTAAGGGGTTTCATCTTGGTATTACGTTCTGACTGAGTTGTTGGGTTTATGATTTAAAGTGCCCTAGCTCCTCAAACATTTACTGAATGACTTCTGAATTATGATGGCCCAAACGGTGATACAATAATTCCAAACTTTCCAATCAAACTCATAACAATATTAGACTCTCTGAACCAAAGTTCTAGAGTACAATCTTCCTAAGACTTGACATATTTACTCAGGTTGCGTGACGTGGCTGTTTACTATCATTTTGCTATATCAACCTTCCCCGTTAAGATTGTGATAAGGTCGTCAGCTTTCATTTTGGAATATTTATTACAACTACCTATCAGGTGAAGTTCATAACCTCGCCTTTACTTATTTACATGTTTTATAAACCCGCGAGGGGGATACATGCTTGTTACAAACTCTTTTACATACTCGTTTATCTTATAACAATGTGATTACTTTTCAAAGACTTAATGAACTTATTTACATGCTTTATAAACCCGCGGGGATACATGCACAATTGTTTTTAATAAACACAGTAACTTAAAACCGATATTGTGAGATTCATCATCGGCCTTCTTATTTACATGTTTTATAAACCCGCGAGGGGGATACATGCTTGTTTACAAACTCTTTTATATACTCGTTTATCTTATAACAATGTGATTACTTTTCAAAGACTTAATGAGTTCATAACCTCACATACTTTATAAACCTGTGATACCTGCTATAAACCATGAATGCAACTGTTTTCTAAACTATATGCTATCCTGATATATTATTGCCTAAGTACATGAAAATATCTCTTTGGGTAGTATCTCCCAATATCTCTTCAATATCTATTTGGGTAGTATCTCCCAATATCTCTTTAATATCTATTTGGGTAGTATCTCCCAATATCTCTTTAATATCTATTTGGGTAGTATCTCCCAATATTTCTTTAATATCTCTTTGGGTAGTATCTCCCAATATCTCTTTAATATCTCTTTGGGTAATATCTCCCAATATCTCTTTAATATCTCTTTATGTGATTCATGAGTTTAGGGTGATAATAAGAGTTTCTCCATGATATACTGTTATCATAGATAAAAGGGTTCTCCATGATAATTATCCCTGCAATACCAATATTTCCATTATGATAACATGTATTCAACTATTACATATCAAACCTATGAATTTTACTCAACCTTTGTGTTGACCCTTCTTTTATGCTTGTATATCCAGGTATTAAAGCAACTCAAAATATGCAGGAGTGGCATGGACTTGAAGATGGCTAAAACTTGTTATCATTCACATTATATGTAACTAGATTTTTGGGACCTGCCTTTATAAAACACTAATTTTAAATGAATGATAACGTATCTTTTGAACAACGTCTCTTTTGAGTCGTTTTTTATGATTATGAATGTTGTATCCATGAAGTAATACCCCAGATTAGCTTTCGCTGCTATATGTAAAAATGGGGGTGTTACAGATTGGTATCAGCGCCATGGTTATAGATAACAAGGTCAAAACCTTAACTATACAACTTTTCTTTTCTAGCCATCAAGGTCCTTCGTGCCACTACTTTCCCTAAATTGCGAAGATGCCACTACTTTTCTGAATAGTAATACATAACTACTATACTATTATATAAATAACTTACGTTATTTATTACTGGGTTGTGACAATCATATCTTCATCCCCTCATTCTACTACCGTCCCATCTAATTCTGATCTAGATGATGCTTTTTCCTCCACGAACATTCTAAACTATTTCCCATCCTCATCAGGAAACATCTTTCCTAATTCTCTCAAGAAGATTTCATCACCTGAAAACACTAATCCTTTTGTTGGATCACACATTCCATTATTTCCGTATCTATCTCTCAAAGTCTTAAATTCTAAAAAAATCTGTTATATTCTTCACAAAAATGAGCATTACTCTTTAAGCATTTTAAACATCACATTTTCTTTTAAAACTTGTGATATCATTCTTACTACGTGTTCTCTTATGTTGATAGAATGACTCCCAAAAGGACATCAACATCTGAAACACCGACCATAACTTTGGCTGCCATCTGGCAACTAATTACTGATGGTATTACCGCCGCTCTAGAAGCATAAGCTGCTACCATGGCAAATGCCGACAAATACCAATAGGAACACTGGACCAAGAGAAATTCCCGTAGCAAAAAGAGGAAACTACAAAGAATTCATAAGCTGTCAACCTTTCTACTTCAATGGTACGGAAGGAGCAGTTGGCCTCATCCGCTAGTTTGAACGTACTGAATCGGTATTTTCTCATAGCAAGTGTGCCGAGGAAGACAGAGTAACATTTGCTACTGGTACTCTAACCAATGATGCCTTGTCTTGGTGGAATGCAAACGCTCAACCTATCAGAATAGAACAAGCCAATAGGATCACCTGGACCTAATCGAAAAGGCTCTTGACCAATAAGTATTGCCCTTGAACCGAAGTCAAGAAAATGGAAGATGAATTTTACAACTTGGTTGTAAAAGGAAATGATCTCAAGACTTACGTTAAAAGATTTTAGGAATTCGCAGTCTTATGCCCAAACATGGTGCCAAATTCTGAGAAACTTATGGAAGCATTCATCGGGGGATTGCCCCAAAGCATTGAAGGAAACGTTACTGCTTCAAAACCTCAGACTCTGGAGGAAGCCACCAACATAGCTCACAGACTAATGGATCAAATAATAAAGCATGATTCTGTGCAAGAAACCAATGATCATAAACGAAAGTTTAAAGATAAAAGAAACACCATCGAGCCAGGAGTGTTACGCCGATGTGAGACGGAAGCCAGTAGAATTTGAAGATTGACAACCTGGTTATGCTTAAGGTATCGCCTTAGAAAGGAGAGGTACGCTTTGGCAAACGGGGGAAGTTTAAACCTTAGATAGGTTGGACCTTTCAAGGTGTTGGAACAAGTTGAATCCGTTGCTTACAAGCTTAAGCTTCCGCAAGAGCTGAGCAGGGTTCACAATATGTTTCATATATCCAATTTGAGAAAGTACTATGCCGACGAACCCTTAGTTGTTCCGTTAGATGGACTTCACCTTGATAACGAGCTTTGGTTTGTCGAGAAACCGGTGGAGGTCATGAATCGAGAAGTTAAACAGTTGAAGCAAAGCCGTAACCCAATTGTCAAGGTTCAAGGGAACTCTAGGCGAGGTCCTGAGTTACATGTGAACGTAAAGACCAATTAGGGAAGAAACATTCATACCTTTTCACGGAAGCTAAACCGTCGTCAAGTTCCGTTTCATAAGCCTTGAGGACAAGGCTCATTTAACGAGGGAAGACTATAACACCCCGTGTTTTAGGTCATTGTACGACGATTGCGTGCCCGATGTCGTAAATATTATTTTACGAGTTTCCGTGAACGAGCGTCGACATTTAAAATTTTATTTGTCGCTAATAAATATTTTCGTATTTTATTATAAAAAAATTTTGTGGAGAGGAATTGATAATTTTTTATTTTTGTCGTTTCGCGGAGTCATCGGTTTGATCGTGCGTTCGTTAATCATTTTTGAGCATCGTAAAAAATTTACTGACATGTCTCACTATTATTCTTATGAATCATTAAACTATTCATTTTATTGAAACCGTGTCAATCTTTGTCCTCAACGTGGTCAGTAGCTCGGTTTAATTAACAAGATATTTACAAGAGATATTATGCAAGATATTTATAAAGATATTTATTAGATATTTATCTAAAATATCTTTTAGATATTTTCTTTTAACATAACCTAGTTAACTTAACTAGAGTTTCTTAACTTAGTGTTTAAAGCCCTATATAAAGGCTTAACTCGTAAGAAAAAACATACCCAAAACACATTCCTAAGGTGTAAACACAATCTAATTAAAAACACAAAAATCTCTCCCATTTCTCTATATACATGCCACGGCTTCAAGAAACACCCCTTACACAAAAATCCATATAAATTTTTCTACCTCATATACAAGCATACATACATCATTCTAAGACCTTCTAAGGGGTTTACAAGCATTGGGTTTAACCATTTGGGCAAGTATTGGAGCAAAGTTTGGAAGTTTAGCGATTTCAAACCTAAATCTAGGGTTTATTGGTTGCAAGCTTGTGTTTTTTGATCTAATCCAAGGTTGGATTTGTTTGGTCATCATACATACATATATCAAGGGTAACTTAAGACTCTTTATGTATTCATACTTATGATTTTTATTTGTTCATATTTTTTATTTAGCCTAAATCACATTTAGGGTTTCTTTAATGGGTTTTGATTTTAAAAGTGAGATTTAGAACACTTGTTATCTTGAAATATTGGACAAAACATGACCTAATAGACCTAATATATGTAAGACATAATTATAAGGGTGTCTAATGGGTTTGCTAACAAAAGGTGGTTTAAAGCTAAAAAGTCTCTAAATAACAAGTTTAAACACCATTTTGAGGAAAAAATATCTTAAGGAGGTGTTTGTATTTTCGAACTTCAATTATATGTTTTAATGATTTTTATTAAAATACTACATGTTACAAGATCGAGGGGGTCATAAGAAGAACTCGAAAAAAAACCGATTAATAACGAAGATGATACGCTATACAAGGTTTACGATAGTAATACTTTTAAATATAAAAAATTTTTATAAAAAGTACTATCAACACAGAAATTAACTTTAAATAAACATCAATTATAGATATTTAAAACTTTCAATTACAAGAACGGTTGCTTGAAAGAATCGCACTAAAAACGGAGCTATAACGATAAAAATACGGGCATTTCCGGGGGTTTTGCGTTAATAAAAAAAAGTTATAATCTGTTAATGAACAGTTAAAAACACATTCATATCAGAATCATGGGAAAACATGAAAATGTGATGTTTTATGATCACTCGTCTTACCACAAAGGCTGTGGGCGTAATAGAAAGAAAACACACGAGAAACGGGACTAAAACACGAACAAAGGTTATGTCATTTTTGCTAAGGCGTTATTATAAACGTTTTTACCTTAAATAGATATGATTTCGCTAATAAAATGATTAGATGGTGATATAGCTATATAGAGGATTTAAATGTGTTATTAAGTTATCAAATGAGCCTCTATTACTAGAGAATTTCATTAATGAGGCCATCTTCGGATGACGTATCGACGAGTTGTTCGGATTTACGATTTAAGTATCCTAGCTCGCCTCGTACGTATGTCATGACCTCTTGATTATGATTAGCCCAAAACGGATAATATGATGATAACCTATATCAGGATGGGTTATATGATAGTTGTTAGACAAGTACTTGAGTACTGTATTCGGACCTATATTAGATTAGTTGCTTTCGACGATTATCGGACGCATTTTGCGTGATATACTTGATATTAGCTCACTTGAGGTGAGTTCATAGCCCCACGTTTTACATGATTTGTTTTATAAGTTTTGGGGTGAGAACATGCTTGTTTACAAATGAATTTACATGGTTGATTTCAAATTGAATTATGCACTTCTTTACTTGTCATGCGATGAGATACAATACTTGGTTTACTTTTTGGATGTAAACACATACTTGACTTTTAAGAATAATTACGGATTAGCTTAGGTTTCATGAACTGTAAATCACTTGGAGGGTGAGCGCGAATGTTATAAAATAGATCTATTGGGGATTGACAACCCCCGTTCGGGTGATTAGCTCTCACTAGTTCGAGATCGAACTAACGAACGTTATATCATGTCGGATTACGACTGGATTGGTGTCTACAGGGCCAACACTGAATACTAATGAATTTTTACCGTGCCTTGAATAAAGTGGCATACTTATAAGTCTACGTCGCAGTTCCATGAACTTAGAGTAATCGTAATCATTTCTCTTACATACTTGAAACATTTTGATATATTGTGCTCATTACAATATATACTTGAAACATTTTTGGATATTGTGCTCATTATAATATCTACTTGAAACATTTTTGGATATCGTGTTCATTATAATATCTACTTGAAACATTTTTGGATATTGTGTTCATCTACTTGAAACATTTTGGGATATCGTGTTCATTACAATATATACTTGAAACTTTTTGGGATTTTATATAAGGAAACCTATATATGTCGGTTTATGTGTTGCAAGTCTTGTATGGGCGAAACTTGTAACACTGTAGACCTATATATATAGTTTTGGGATTTACAATTATACTTACGAAAACCTATGAACTCACCAACTTTATGTTGACCCTTTTAAGCATGTTTTTCTCAGGTGAAATAGATGCTTGGCCTATTTGAGGAAAATGGGAGTCCAAACTTTTCAAGAATACTTTTCAAACGACACTTAGAGGTCGTTCTCTCATGACTTGTGCAATGGTATTATGAAGTAACGCTCCCGGAAAGACATTCCGCTGTGACCCAATTTTGGGGGTGTTACATTAAAAGTGTCGTACAAGGTCACGATTTCCTTTGTTCCGGTTGTTCATGTCTTGTTTTTTTTTAATTTTCTCCTTTTCTAGCT
>BQNB010050453.1:0-41502 GCA_026074375.1 Tanacetum coccineum | reverse complement strand
TTTTCATCCATTATACAAAAATCCCGGTAGTATTGTAGACTTTAGAACTTGTCTTGTATATCATTTCAAGGCCTAATTGATGAGCAGGAATAGATGGTTCGAGAAGGCAACATTAGGAATTCACCCAAATAGCCTATATGTGTTGTGTTTATCGACTTGTTACAGTGACTTGTCGACCTCCCGTGATAAAACCCCTTTTTAAACTCATTATTAGTGCAAGATACCCCTAGATCACCTTGTTGAGCCAATCTGTGTTTTTAACCCATATTATATATGTTTTGTTACACCATTTCGCCTTAGCCAACCCTGTAGTCTATATTTTTCTTTGTGTTGAAATTTCTGGCTACTTAAGTCTATGGTTCAGGGAAATGGGTTCGAAAATTTTGCGCATTCATGGAAGACCTATCGTTACTGATCTATCAAGACCCCTTGTATAATCACTTTTGATATTGTTAATCTCAAGTGGGGGGATATGTGTATTGTATCATATGCTGCAGGGGCAATAATAAAAAGATATAAACCTCTGTAGCATATATATATATGTATATATATATATATATGTATATATATATGTATATATACATATATATATATGTATATATACATATATATATGTATATATACATATATATATATATATATATATGGATACATACATACATATGTACATACATACATATGTACATACATATATATACATACATATATGTACACATACATACATATATATACATACATACATATATATACATACATACATATATATATATATATATATACATATATATATATATATATATATATATATATACATACATATAAACCTTAGATTTCTTTAGACTATTTTGTTTTTTTTGTGTTTTTATTTAACAACCATTATTAAATGTGTTATCCTTATGTACTATCTAGCACCTTTATCACCCCTTTAAAACCATATTACTTGTTGCCTTCTCGAGGAATATATTAGGGACACTAATTCTAACGGGTGCAAATGTATGTACTTTTTCAAGCTTATGATAGAATACATGCTATGACTGTGCAATTAAGCAACCACCCCGAAAATAAAACACTTAGACTAGTGGAGAGTTGAGTGACTTTTTATCCCCTTTTCGTGAGGTGTTCGGCTTTGATGTTTTCTAGCATAATTGTTTTATAGATTCATTTATTGAAATGATTCTCAAGAAATCTTTTTATGAAATATTTTAACAGGTTCTACTTGAGGGCAAACAGAAGTCAAGTGTGGGGATATTTGATAACATAAAATATTTAATACTTTTTAGTGGCAAAATACCCCCTATATTACCTACAAATGTTTCACTAATACTAAAATACGAGATATTTTCTATCATTTTGTAGTTTTCAGGTAAAATGCAGGAAAATGACAAGAAACAAGGGAAAAGGGCTCAAAGTGTAATTATCTAAAGAATGTTACGGTGTAACACCAAAAATGGTTACACTGTAACATATATTAAGCAAGTACGAAGATCAAGGACAACTTTACGGCGTAACACCATATCTAGTTATGCCGTAACCATGTATTTGGAAGGAAATCTTACCCAAGATAGAGTTACGGTGTAACACACCTCTATGTTACGCCGGTAGTCGTTAATAAAACCATGAAGATCCACAAATATGGAATGAAGATTACGAGCATATGGAAAATTATTTAAAGGTTACGGTGCGTAACACAATATCTGGTTACGCCGCAACAATTGCTTATTTATGGAATGCTGTGTAAGAAGGTTACGTTGTTACAATTTTATAGTTACGCCGTTAACAATTAATATTCTTATAATAGAGGCTCATCAAGCTATTCCGACATCACTTCCTCCACAGCCAATTGGAGAGGCGACAAAGGCTTCCAACCTTCAAAGAATTCCACCTGGAGTCCAAGGGAGATCACACTTTATTTACTTTTTGTATTTAATCGTTCAAATACGAATACTGTAAGAATTATGAGCTTTCAATCTATGATTACTTCTATTTCTTGTTGTGTTTCCGTTACCATGAGCGGCTAAGCACTTAAAGTGCTGGCCTAGTTATGTAGTTACTATTGTTATGATGTTTGTTTCCTGTTAGATTATGGTTTCGTTAGATATTCCTTGACTATCGTGTAACCCTGGGTTTTGGTAGTACGGGTGGTTTGGACCTTGCTTGCCCCATTATTAGATTATCTAGTCAATATGGGATCCATCGGGTACTAGGGAGGATCTATTGGGACTCCTCCTAGTGTAGGAACTAACTGGTCTCTGCACTTATCACTCAATATACTTAAAAAGCACATGAACTCTTTTAGAGGGGGTTAATAATCTGTATAGGTTATTAGATAAGTTTTGGGAATAGTTGGGATTAATCACTGCAACCAGGATATCCTACCTCCTATACGATTTAGACTGAGTCGGAATCATGGGAAGTATAGGATAGACTAAATACGCCTATTCAAGTCTATCAACCTTAGAAACCACTAATGAAACCATAGTTTAACATTACATAAGAAAACATTTTCATAACAGCAGTAATGAAGTAACTAGGTTAGCAAGTTTTCTCTCCTGATATCTCCAACTCTTTTAATTTTCAGTAATTACTTTTATTGTTATTTATTTCAAATCAATCCCAAAACCATTTTTAAAACGTGACATTTCAAATTAAAACTAATTGCAACTTAGCTCTTGGGACGACCTTGGATTTACCATTCTATACTACCCACGATCAGGTTCTCTGCCCATTAGTGCGTTGTCAAGTAGATCGAGTTTTATAAATTTAAAACTTGATAAATTAATATTTTAAAATAAAATACGCATCACATTATAATTCTTTTAAACTATTAATGAATGAATAATACAAATACGGTTTAAAAGCAATTTCTCCCTTGGAATGATGGTGTATGGAACTAAAAATGCCTTCTAAAGAAGCCCTAGTCGTCACTTTTGAGTCCTCTCTCTAATGAATGACGAAAATATCATAGATATGGCTTGTATTTATAGCCTTATATCAACTAGGGCATAGCCTTAAGTGGGGAGCTACAACGTAGTTCTCATAATGCACGTCAACCTTCCATAGTTTCATATAACTACGGCGTAGCCTTAACTGAGGATTTACGTCTTAGTTTCTTCTAATGCAATATTCTTCCAAAAGCTACGACGTAGCCCCAACGGGTCAACTACGACGCAGTTAGCTTGATCTATAAATACTTGATTCGGGTTGAGTTTGGACTACGGCGTAGTTACATCGAACCAACTACGCCGTAGTTTTCTTCTGAAATAACTTCTTTGTGCATTTTCAATCACGCATCCTTCCATTTCCGCATCTTTCCATTCCACGGCTCGTATTTTCCTAAAAACAAAATATGAAACAATTAAGCACACATTTTCATAGAAATATAACATTTAGGAGCATATTATAGGGGAATTCGATCATAAAGGTTATACATATGTGAATGTTATCATCAAGTTTCAAAAGATTTACGAAATCGAAAGGTCTAGGAATTTCATAACATGAATTCAGCTGTAACTAGGAGAGTTATAAAAAAAAAAAAAGGGGTGTTTTTATAAACAGAGAAAAGTGTTATTAATGAAATTGAATGCTTTGATACAAGAGAGCTTCACCTCTCTAAGGAAGTTTTTTGAGAGGGGTTTATAATAGCCCTTACACATGTCTATTATTGTATAATTACAACTTTCTAGTCCTTGTGTTTTAATATATTAATAAACTAGTGTTATTCCGTTAATGACGCCACATTTTTTTAATTAACAATTTCTACCTATGTCGGTGGCATATGTGATTAGTACAATGATCCTACATAGTCTAATAAAAAGTAAGAGATTCTAGTTTGTCAAAGATGAAGATGTCTTCAGTTTTCTTTGTCTTCAACACGTACTCCAACTTGGATCTCTTCTTCGCTTGTACAAAATAAATTGTAGTATGTATAAACTGGATTAACTTCCCCCAGTTCATATTGCATGTCTTCAAGCAGCTTTCTTTATCTACTTCTTTTTGTCAAAGTTTATGAATGAGCTTCCCTTAAATCGACAACCATCTTATGCAGCTTCAACACTCGAGAGAATTCTAAAAACAACCAAAGCATATATCTTGAGTGATACAACCTCCTATGGCAGACTCAAAGATATAAAGTATGCTTAATAAAATATTGGGTATCCTTTTAAGGGAACATGCAAGAAAACATAAACATCTTCTCACGTATGTAGAATACTCGCACTAACCAACTAGCGGAAGTCGAAACAATAATACATCTTCATGACTCGTAGATTTCCATCCTCCTTTGTGTAGACATTTCTCCCCTGATTGTGCGATTCTATCTAAATAATCATAAGCTGTGTACGTCTGAATACTCATACGAACACAAATAAAGTACCATTAATCCAGTTTAGCTTAAAATATCTCGTGAGAATCAATTGCTGATAAAATACCTCTACTCTTTTCCCCTCTAACTAATTCATTTCTAATTGTGAAAATATGGGCAAGATCAAGCTTCGATGGGATCGAATAGTTCTGGGGATGCTTGAGGGATTGCTAAGTCTTGGATAACATGTGTCAATACAAATAGAAACACTACGTTAAGTGAAGCGCAGGGGTGTCCCTGCAAATCACCTCTGGCATAAGAGTAAGTATGTGCTTTTGTAAAGTAAGTATGTAAGTATGAAGGAGTGTGTGAAAGTCTTAGTCATACCTGGAGACCTTGCCATCTATTTATATATATAGAAATAGGATGGGATAAGGCCTTAGCACAAAAGCCGGTGATTGTGGGAGCGTCCCACATTTTGAGGGATGATCGCAGGAACTATATACCACGTTCTCTACCTTGGCAGGAAAGCTTTGGTAGAGAGGGAGATCGTAGGTGTTTGACTTAAGCAAGTCTGACCTCTACCCTAGTTTTGTTGAAGGCATTACCGCGAAGGGTTTGGGGCCTTCACGTGGTGGATTCCCATACTGGTAACTGTCTCGAAGACAGTTTTACGCCACTCGAAACTATTCGAAGGTCTCAAAGTACAATTAGGAGAAGATCCCATTCAAGCTCGAAGAGGAGGCCTTCGAGCTGGAGGTGAGGGTACGTCATCAAGCCCCTAGTCAAATGTAATGTATGCATCTATGGATGTATTGCGTTTGACTCATCAAATGTAGTCCAAATTGTAGGCCATGTCAAAGACTTAAACAAGCGTGATGCGTGCATTGAATGCTACCCCCACTTGACGAGGAGTTAGTTGGAAAAATTCCCCCTTGAGGAATGTGCGCGTCTTTTTTTCAAAGCTGAATTTCAAATTTAAAATACTCCTTCAATCTTATCGAACACGTGTACGCGCCGATTTAATACCTCCTTTAAATTACTGTTTGCTTTTATACCCTTGCCTTCCGTTATCCTCGTGAACTTTGCTTATTAATCGCAAGGTAATTGTTTCTTTCCATGTTCTTCCATGGATTCAAAATTTGTCATTGCTTCTCAAACGTGCACCTTGACTAAAGAACAGCTACCTCAATTTGTTCGTGACTATGACATTCCTCAAGATGTCAGGGTTGTTCTTCTAAAAAAATCTCAAACCATCTATGATGCTCCTTTAGGCTTTGTTGGTTTATTATAACACCAACCACTTTTCTCTTTCCAGCCTTAGGCTCCCTATACCTTTATTCGTATGCCAGGTCTTGAATCATTTCAAAGTACACATTTCACGTTTCAACCCCTTTTGGTATGATAAAATTGACGACTTTTGCGGTGAGTGTCATAAGCTTACTGATGGTGGGCCCTCCGTTGATCTTCTCCGTTCATTCTTAAACTTGGGTATGCTGGGATTGGTTAAACCTCTTTCAGTATGAGGCGCTGATGTGACCAAAGCTTTGATTAAACCCATAACTCATCTTGAAGACGGGAAAGGTAGTTTCTTATATATCAAAAACAAAGTGATCATGTCGAGCTTCCCCGAGCTCCTTCTTAAAGACAACAAGTTTGACAAAAAAACCCTTTAAAGATAAAATTACTCTGCTTCCTCAAATGGATCCGCTGTATGATTAAATCTCCACCTACCCTTGTAATGTTAGAAGTTTTCCGGACCCCATTCTATATCTTAAAGGGCCAATTACTTCATGGAATATAGTCCCAAGAAGCCTGTGATCTACCATCATGGACAGGGTATTTCCTTTTGTTTTGTAATGTATAACTTGTCATATTTTGCCTTCTAAACTGTTTTTTTATGTTTGGCTATTTGTAGAGATGGATTTTAGGAGTTTTATGACCAAGGGGTTGATGGTGAGTTCAACTTTCTTCCTGAGGCTGGTTTAGATGGAAATCGAAAGCTCTACATAGTCTGTGAATAATGAAGCTCCAGTGATTAACGCGGAGCCTATATCTGTTGTGCATCCTTCTGATGTTGTCGAAAATATCGTAGACTCTCACAATATCTCTGCTGATAAGGGTGAATTGTCTCTGATTGATCCTGATGCACCCTCATATCTAGAAGAGGGTAAAAGTTCAATGGTTGCTGGGAAGAGGAAAGTTGTTTTGGTTCCCATGGAGAGGGTCTCTATCGAAAGGCTCAAAAAGTTCATGCTCAAGCAAGTAAGGTTACGGGTGATGCTTCTAGTCCCCTTGATGTTGATAGTGACCCAGATATACATGGTAAACTTGATCCTTCTATTGTATGCAGTATCTTAGTGTTGTTTCCTCTTTTTTGTTAAAAATCCTTATCAAGGTTGTTTCTTTTCCCTTTTTGTTTCTCTGTGTAGAGTTTCCTTTTGCTAAAGAGTTGAAGGATGCGACTGATTGCCATTGGGTCGTTGGTTTTGTGACTCATCCTTCTTGGAAGTAGTATTTGAGGGGGATTAGTATAGAGCAACTCTGTGATATTCATGATAAAGCTTATATGCGTCAAGCTGTTCTTGACAATGTTCTGAATGGTAGGACTCGAGAGCTGATTTTTGCACTGTATAAAGCCAGGGCATCCTGTGATACTATGCAAGGAAAGGGATATAAGATAAGATAAAATATTTGCAGAGCTGGAGAAGGAAATGTAATGAAGCTCTTCAAGACCTTAGATAAAATCCTCTTCGTTTTTGATATGCAAGCTGAGATTACGGACTTGCAGGAGTCGGTGTTAATGGCCTCCACAGTGAGTATAGTAAGCTCATACTTGAGAAAAAGAAATGGATTAACTATGAGCAGACTCTATCCACCCTTCGTGCTAAAGTCGAAGGCCTCGGATCTAAAGGGAAGATACTCGAGGCTTCCAAAATCTAGCTTTCATAGGAGGTGGATAGTTTGAGGCAGGATAGAGCTATTGTGGTGTCAAAAGTATTCGATGCAGCAATAATGACTTATTCATAGGATGAGATGGGTGTCTCTTATTGCTAGCATGTCAAGGGCATTCAAGGCATCTAGTATCTTATGGCAGGTGATGCTACGCATTTGAAGAGGTAGCCGAATTAAAGAAGCCTTTTATTTTAGAGGAGATGCCTGGTTATCGTCCATCTTCAAAGGGAGGGAGTATGGACCGAGCTGGTTAATGATTAGCTGAGCCCTTCTTATCTCCTTCTTGGCTGAGTTAACTGCTGATCCTCAAGCTTCTGTGGAGCATTTGCTGTCGAAGAAGCTGTAGTCACTTCAATCAAAGCGTTTGTCTTTAAAGACTTCGTAGAGATGTCATATGTAGGTCTTGTTTTAATTATTCGGGTGGTTTGTACCCGTGGTTTTTTGTGACTGATTGTCAATTGTTGACTTAATTATTTCGTCAACTATTGCAAATAGTGTTTGCATGTATTGTAAGGCTGATGTGTGGCTGATGCAGTCATCGTAAGACTTCTACACGAAGTTTTACAAACTCCTCTCTAAGCGAGTACACTATACCTTTGTGGTGTAGTATAGGCAAGACTCAGGGGTTGTTATCGTTCGAGGAAATAGGTTGGGAAGGCTTGATCACGGTCTAACAGAATTCTAAGGGTTGAGGGAAGATTCTTTTTGTGTTTTTATATTTTATGAAAGCAGGTAAAATCATATATTAGAGAGGTGGTTGGTTTTAGCTATTAAACTAAATATTAACTAAGCTACTGGTGATAACAATATAATAAAAGATTGTGTTTATTTAATCATGTATTACTTCCTAGATTGCTTCTCCTAGTGTTGTTGCTTTGTCACACTTGTGATGATCTATGTAATTATTTCCTAAGTCATGAACGAATTACACGAACCCGCCGTCTATTTAATATGCTGTTAATGCAATGCACAAGTAAGGTAGTATGAAGACTATTACAAGGCCTCTATGAGTATATTAAATTTAATTGAAATATATTAAGAGTGGATCAACCATATAAGGGGCAAGGTAGTATGAAGACTGTTACCCGATGGTATCCTTTCTACACAATCATGTTTTCCTAGACATATCAACAGCGATATAGACAAAAGATGGTTTTCTAAGACCTAACATGCATATGCATCACAAGAAGCAACACCACTAAGATCTACATTCTAGGTTTTATACAATCATAAATAAACACAATAGAAAATTTAGCCAAGCATGTTAAAGATAAAGCAAGAACAATAATGAATCAAACAACACATAGATATATTGAATGATTAAGATAATCTTACTTGATTAAAACATGAATTGAATAGAGTACGATAGGGTTTCGAGGCCCTAAAATCATCCCTAACAGATGCTAAACGAACTAGGGTTCATCCCTTTCTTTTACTCTAAAGTTACACACTTAAAACCCTAAAATCGGATTTGTATTTATAGGAAATTCGCTGCAACGGCGTCGCGTTTTAATCGTGATACCGTCGTGACAAGAATATTCTAGATAATGGGCTGGGTCATACAATCTGACGTTGTCTTGAGATCTTGTGACGCCATCTTAGAAATCGTTGTGACGGCGTCACGTGTAATCTGTGACGCCGTCTCCAACTTTTAAAGAGAAATTCTTGAGCAATGTTGGTGTAGGTCCATAGTCTTGTCTGTTTCTTCTCCAATTAAGTCTGATTTCTTCCAAATGCCTTCCAAATGCAAAATACCTGAAAAGGAACGATTAAGTACCTATTTTGGGCATAAACACACGATTTAGGGGGTTAAACGGCCCCAAAAAATTGTATAAAATAACACCTCATCAAATACCCCTACACTTAGGATTTGCTTGTCCTCAAGCAAATGTGCTTTTCTATCTAGACAATAACAATATGAGGGGTCATTTTACCTTACTCTTTAATAGTATTTTAACAACAACAACCTTCTAGGACCTCGTAATTTACAGCTCAAAAAAGTATATACTAGTACCTCACATAAGTGTTTAGGATTCTCTCTTTTACTCGGGTGTATAATAAATTATAACATAAGGGGGAAACAGAAAATCAACATTCACTACCTGTCATAGCACATAAATTACCATAGGCTTGGTAAAGGATCAAACCTCCACCGCTAGGCGTAAGCATTATTTGTTACTATCTAAGAGGTCTTTTAAAGGGTTGTGGGGTGTAGGGGTAAGATAACATACAATGGAAACGGAAATGGATGGGATACATTTGGGTGGCTTTGGGTGAATTTAGAGTGGAAGAGTTAGCTAATTATTTACACGAATACACGTTGGTTTGGTTGCTAAGCCAAGGCTCGGACGAAGATATACAAACTCTACACAACTCTACATCAATCTCTTTCTTTTTTCTTTTTTTGAATAACATAATACATCATAACATGGGGTTTATAACACGTACCTCTACACTTGAGCTTTTACATGCTCGATATTTACAATCTAACTAATGACCCGATTTGAGGTGGATCAAAATAACATGGAGATCATCTAACAAATATATGGGGGTATTGACTTAACTTTTCTTCCCCATTCTTCTGCGAAATAAATACTACCATGAATCTCAATCGTCCCAAAACAGTATTTACAAGGATAAGGACTTAGCAACGTGTTGTGTAACTCATATTTAACTGGGTTATACACAATATGTATCTAAAGTGAGTACATACAAGGTAGGCTAAGGTGATTTGGGTGTAACGATCTGTTTAAGGGTGACAATGCTCTTCATTAATAATCTGGAATCCACAAAAAAATTACAAAAAACGTGAAAAAAATAGGCTCGGAGGGTTTGTTACTTAGGGGTATCCTGCACTTATAAAATGAGTACATAGCAATGGGTGTGGCGAATAGTTATTATGATCGGGATTTTTTGTGACCATCATAACAATTACAGGTTTAAAACATGTGTTAATCCTAGTGCCTCTTATCAAGCAAATACTTAATACTTACTATGCGTTCGGGATGCATCACAAAAACAAGTTCTAGAATTTAATATACTATCGGTACACTTATATAATTTAATACCGATCTCAATGCTCTAGAAAAGGCGACAAAGACCACATGTACACATCCGTAACGATGGAATAGACACATATGACTGCTCACTCCTTAACTAGAGAAAGCTAAAGGTATAAACTATCTTGGGTATCAATAATACTAAAGGCGAACCTCGCATTTTTGGACACACTTGGAAAAAAGGGTAATCATACAAACCACGACCTCACTCGGATAGAATAGGCGCCCAAACCCCTTATTACGCTAGGAAGGACTTCTTATACTGCCATTTACCCAGAGAATAGGAAATTGCTAGAGTTGCCGAGCTCAATCCTTTTAAGGATACCTTAGTGTTTAGGAGGATGGTAGAGTTCTTAGGAGCCATACCCATTAACCTTAAAAGTAATATGTGGGAATCAGAGGACCTAATTAAAAAACTAATTAACTAGTTAAATATCTAAAGGCGAACCTCACATTTTTGGGGTGGAATTCTGAGGGTTATTGTGCTAGTCGTATAAATTCCTATCCGTGAGACCCTATTAATACTCGGTTTTCGTTGGTATGTGATTGATAGTTTTATATACCTAAAATATATATATATATAATATAACCTTAAGAGAAATTAAGAAAATTACCAAGTTACCCTTGATAAAATTCACTCTCAAAAATATATATATTATATAATATAAAATACGTATATTAAACCGGGTAAGTATGATCACCCGGGTCGTTTCCCCAACGACTAGTGAAATTGAAACCTTGTGTTTTTGAAAGTGGTTCAAACAAGATTGAATTGATTTTTAGAGTGATTAACTAAAACTACAACTTTAAACAAAACTAAAATTATAACTAAAGGCTATTATATTACGAAAACGACTAAGCAAAGGGTGCCAAAAAAACCATAATTTTATGAATTTAACCCTAACTAATTTTTTTTGTTTTTATTAGTTTTTTTATCGACTTAAAAAGTAGACCCCCCCAACAACGACAAAAGACTAGACCTAAAACGAAGCTAAAACGAAACGGGAAACTCAAAAACGAGAACGGGAACGAATCCCGTTCTTTAAAAACTAAATTTTTGTAAAAATGACCTAGAATGTAAAAATTAATATTTTTCTTTTTCTAGAAACTTTTATACTAAAATAAAATTTTGTAAAAAGATTTATATTTTTTTGATTATTTTTGTATTTTTTATGACTTTTTAAAGTTTAAAACTAAATTAAATGACTAAAAATACTAAACTACGAAATTAAAATTCTAGAAAATTACTAAAAGTCGGTAATACTATAAAGGTCCTAAGAAAATTATAAGCTCACAATAAGCTTGAAAGAATAAGCCGGGAAAATTGGTATAAGCACTCGAAGTGCTTATAGATAATTGGGATGAAAGAAGGGTTATATATTTAATTGTGCAAGGTATTATCGAAAAAGTCCCAAGGGCAGCTGGTAAGTGTGGTGTTATAAGGGGTTGAGGTTGGGTTGAGGTCGGGGGTTCGAGTCTAGGTTCACCCCCACTTCCCCGACTTCCCCTTTTTGCTTTTTGGCAAAAATTTTAAAAGCAAAGTTGTTAATAAGCTATAAATAAGCAACTTTAATAAAGGCAACCATATTTTATAAGCACTTAATAAGCTGGAAATAAGCTGAGAAAAAGACAGCAACACTTAGACTAATTTTTTTTGGCTTTTTTTTTCTTAAACTAATTAAGCTTAAAACTACGAATAAGCTAAAAGCTAACCTAAATAAGCTAAAGTTTACTTTAAACTACCCTAATAAGCACTACTTAATCAAGGATAAGCTGAAGAAACAAGTAATAAGCTAAACTAGACTTAAACTACTATTTTTGGCTTTTCTTCAAATTTTTGAAAACAAATAAGCTATATTAAGCTTAAACCTAACTTTTTAAACTGAAACTTACTTATTTTAATCTAATAAGCTAATCTAAACTAAAATTAAGCAAAAACAATAAGCTATAAGCTCAAAATATGAAATAAGCACTTGTGTTAAAACTAAGACCCAAACAGTTCCTTAGGGGACTTTTGAGCTTAAATTAAGCTCAAAGATGGAACCTTATGACAATAAGCTTAATTCCCCCTTAAACTATAACCAATAAGCTTCCTAAAACTGCTTTTGAAACCCATTTTGAAAATGAAAAGCTTAATGAAAAAGCCAATTGAAAATTGCTTATTAACTCAGTACCTACTGAGTTATAAAAAGGATCTTTGAGATTTTTGGGCTTAAATTGCCTAGCAAATGGATCCTTTATGTATTCTAGAGTACACAACTAAAAAGCTTATCCTTATGTCTACTTAAAACAACTTTTAAAAAGCATTTTGAAATTCATTTGATTAGAGAAAAATCTGGTGGAAAAGACTCTATTATATTTTTTTGGTTTTTTGAAAATGTTTATGAAAAGACAATAACCTACTTAGACAGCTTAAAACTGTTAAAACAAAATAGCTACTATTTTAAAATAAGCTAAAAAGATGTAATATAGCCTACAAATTCAACTTGTGCACTAATTTATAGAAGCTAATTCCTATTTTTGCTAGCTTAAACTTAAGCTTAAAATACCAACAGTATTAACTCTTGTTAATACTGCTGGTGCAATTGACCAAGAGGAAAACACAAGTGCAGGTATCCTAAATTGATTGCCTGCACTTAGACACTCAAATTGAGTGTGTTCACACACAAAACACACAATTGCCAAGCTTATGGAAGCTTGGCTTACAATTTCCAATCAAAACTTAAAATGACAACTCTCCTGGTGCAAAATCACTAACAATAAGCCCTAACTTATTCATTTTTGAAAACTAAACTCTCAAATCTCTTTCCCTATTGATTAAAATTGAAATTAAAACTGACTCAAGCAAAATTCACAACTTACTTTGACTTTAAGAAGTCAAACAAGTTCTAACCAAACACCCCTTTAACTTTTGACTGGTTTTGAAAAAGCTTATAGAAATTAAATCTAATGATTAAAACTTAACTACCAGATAACTAGAAGCTTATAACAGCCTTAATTAACATGATCTAACAACTGAATTAAGCTAAAACTTAAGATCTAAGAGTATGCTACTATATTTTTGGTTTTTCTTAGATTTTTATGACAGAAAATTAAATACTAAGTTCTATGATACTAAGGCTAAAAACAGATGTAAAATTATAACTAATAAGCACAAAGAGATGTTATAGACTCAAATAAAGCAAGTAGTAAGCATTAAGCAATAGTAATTAGTCTCAAGATATTTTAATATAGAAAATAAAGACAGGGAAGGGTAAAAAGTAAACTTACAAAGAGCTTCAGCTAAACAGAAGCTAATAAGGCTCGAGGAGCTCTCAACAAACTCTAGCTTATCCTTGTGGATTAAGCTAGTAAAAGTCCTTGGGATTCCTTCCATGATTGAATCCCCTTCCATAAGTCCAAAATCCATAAGCTAAGGTAATTAAGCTGTTTTTTAAGTTTTAGTATGTTTACTACTTTGAGGCTCAATTATTAGACTTTAGAGTATAATAAGAGCTTAAGATGAGCTTATTACAAACTTACGAAACAGTAGCAACCATTGAGATTTATAAAAACTTATTATCAAAAACGATTAATATAAAAGTGAAACACTATTTCATTGATTTAAAAGCAGCTTACAATACTAGGAAAAAGAGATTACAATTAACTAAAAACGATTTTAAGGAAAAATTACATAAGCTAAACAATTAAGCTAAAAATACTAAATTAAGCTACTACTACTACGTGTTTTTGTGTGTGAGTAGTGGCCTCTATTTATAGCACTCCAAGAAGGTTCTAGCATCAAAATCAGTTAGACGTGCCTCTCAATCCGTGCCCTTCATTTCTTCAATCATTTGAGCTTGAATCTCATCCGTTTGATCATATGTGGTCATTTGAGGATTGCCAAGCTGGCAATCCTTGATGTGACGTTTGTGCTAGTTTTGTGAGTGATTTAGCACAAAAACCCACTAAAATTTGTGCTTCTTGCCATAGTCACGTGACTTGAGCTTGAGAGGCAGCCAATGAGGGCTTTGATAAGACTTAATTAACCCTGCCATTGTGTTAAGGAGCTCTTGAATTGACTAACGCACCCTTTAATTGTGATTTGCCCTTTGATTTTTGACCCTTGGTTAAATGTGGAAGACGATGAACAGTAAAAAGCTCTTCCCGCCCTTCTTTTATAACTGAAAAGTGGTAATTCGGTTTGAACTTTGGGCATATGACACTTTCAGTCCTTGTCTTTGGTTTATAACATTTTAAGTGTAAAACCTTTTTAAGAAATGGCAAAAACAGCCCTTGTGGTTTTATAAAAGAGAAATGGGCTAGGATTTTGGGCTTATGGATCCGGGTATGGCCCATTTAGGGTTTAAGGGACCATTTTTGTAACTTTTGAGGTTTTGTCTTCTAGTGGTTGACTACTGTTGACCATGATTTGACTTTCTTTGGCTGGATTTGACTAAGGGCTTGACTTTTCTGGCTTCGGCTTTGAATTCCCGGCTTCTTTTGTGCTTTTCCGTTTCTTATGTCCGTTTCTGTCTGATTTATACTGTAATTTGGTGTTTTTTTATATCTTACCTGCACACACAAAACACAAATACAAGCATATTTTTTGCCATTTTTGGTATGTTTTGGGTTTAATTGGGTTATTTTCAGGTACATACGGAGATGTGTGTTATAACTATCAAAAATTCCTCAAACTAAACGATTTGCGTGTCCTACGCAAATCACTATGCCTTATAACAATACCTTAAAAACTTCCCCAACTAAATAACCTTTGAAAAGTAACAAAGATTTGTAGAGAGAGATAAGAGATCAACAAGTTTATAAACACCCGAATTCGTTTATTTTCAAAGAAGATTTTTGCTCTTTTTATGATTTTTCCTTGATTAATTTAACTACCATAAATTTTATTTGTCGTTGACCATATGTATTGTCTCATTACCTCATTGGTAACTTTTAGGTTCATAGATATAATAAAGCATAATTAAGTGTCTAAAAGATAACTTCATCATCCCCGATTTTTCACTTTCTCCCATGCTAAGCTTAAAAAATATAGTATCACCGTTAATTACGAAATATCGATGCTAAGGACATACTTTATAATTACACATTGTAATCCTCTTCCCTACATAATCATAAATTTAGTATGTGTGTTTCAAATTAAATGTTAAACCATTAAATCTCCCACATATTAGATAGTTGAAATCCGACCAAGCTTTACACATGGGCCTTTTGGGCTAATATGTTAATCACTTAGTAGAATCACAACTCAAAGCAAACAAAAACCTACTTAGCTAAGACATCGTTGGTTCACTTGTCCCATGAATGACTTTCTTCTCTAGCGATCCCACCGTCATCGGGTAAGTGCTAAGGCTTTTGACACCCCATCCGGAGAATACTAACCGAAACGTATGAACTTCCGATGAAAAAGCTTTGTAGACTTTTGCAAACCTTAGCTCAAAAAGAATACCTTGGTTTTAGAAAATGAAACTTTTACTATTTATTTTCTAACTTTGCAACTTTATTATTTACTATTTACTTTATTGGGCTAGGAATTGGTATCACTTTTCTTTCGACGACACATCGGCCTCGCCTCCGACAAGAGCTCGCGTACTTATTATGATATCAACCCTAAATATACAACCTCCACCCTTTCTTTCGATGTCACATCGGGAGCGAACCGACAAATGCCCATGTACTTTATTGCGATGGAGTTTGTATATTAATTATTAACACTTAAGGATTTATAACTTGCATCCTTTTTATTCACCAACTACATTTTTATAGATTTTTTTTTTGCTACACATAATATTTTTGCAAATAGTAAAAATTTCGTTTTAGAAAACCAAAGTATAAACTCGAACTAAAATTCTTATTTACAAATGATGTTTGACTCATCATCGATAAAGCTTTTTCTCTGAATATGTTGATTAGACTTTTAAGAGTAAAACTCTAATTTGCAAAAATTAAAGAGAACACGTATAATTAATCATTTTAAGAGCTTCGGGGAAGAAAAATCACAAGTTATTCTTATAAGCCTTTAAGTTTTCCAAATAAACTTTGTTTAGCATCCTAATTCGTAAACAACACTATCATCTCTTATTCTTCACAAAAGAAATTTGCAAATACTTAGCCTATATAAAATCCAACTCGGCATATTTAAAATCTACTTGAGATTAGCACAAGTCTTCATTTACTAATGATTTCAAGTCTAGCATGTTTAAAGTCTACATGAGACTAGCACAAACTATCATCATTAATTGTTAAGGAAGAAAGCTAGAACTCTACACGTACGATCAGGTCAAAAATTACTTCTTATTCTTACCAACGGAAAACCTACATTCGTGTCTTAACACTTATATTATGACAACTAAGAACTTAAAATTTTAAAATTTTTGCTATTTTTGTGGGAAAACGGGTACGTGAGAACAAAACAATAAGCAAGCAACATCAAATCGATAGATTCCCTTCCCCAAACTAAAACGAAACATTGTCCTTAATGTTTAAAGTCGGGTTTCTACGAAAATCTAAGCCATTTATGAGGTATGCAAAGATAAACGTTAATCGATAATGATGAAAGGATATGGATCTCCCCAAACTAATTTCACTCAAAGGATGAGAAGCTCGAGTTGAACGGGATAAATCAACCGGACACGAGAGGCTTTAAAGAATTCGTTGGGAGAATCCTGAAAAAATCACAACAAACAAACAACAAACATCGAGAAATTAGAAAGAGTATAAGCCTCTCTCAACACAACACATTTGATAATAGAAAATAGAAAAGAAATAGAAAGGATAAGCATGGGGTAAACTCCTATGAAGCGGCTTGTTTTTGTACACCGAGTCGCAAGCTCGACTCGATCCCTGAATTTATTTGTCCTTAGGGAAAGTCTGGAGGTCCGGGATAACCAATGGTGGTGTATCCCCTCCATAGTAGTGCTTAAGATGGTGGCAATTGACTTTGAAATTAGAACCATCAGCATGAGACAACTTGGCAGTACCATATGGATAAACTTTGGTAATAGTGAAAGGTCCGGACCATCAGGATTTGAGTTTTCCGGATAAAATCTTTAATTAGGAGTTGAAAAGCAAGACTTGATCACCAACATTGAAGATTCGGTTCTTTATCTTGGAATCGTGTAGCTTCTTTGTCCTCTCCTTGTAGATTAGCGAATTCTCGTAAGCTTGATCACGAAGTTCGCTTAGTTCATTGAGTTGGAGCTTTCGATAATCGCCCGCGGTCTTTAAATTGAAGTTGGCATGCTTAAGAGCTCAATATGCTTTATGTTTTAGTTCAACTGGTAAGTGACACGCTTTTCCATAGACTAACTTGTACGGAGTGCATCCAATTGGAGTTTTGTAAGCGGTTGGCATGCATAGAGCCCTATAGCGCTTTGTGTTCTAGCTCACTGGATAAGTGACAACGCTTTTCCATAGACTAACTTGTATGGGGTACATCCAATTGGAGTCTTGTAAGCGGTTCTAAAAGCCCATAATGCATCATCTAACTTGTCTGACCATGAGGCACGGTTTTCTCCTACCGTCCTTTCTAAAATTCTTTTGTGGGGTTAGACCTCGATTCGTGACTATCAACCTTGACCACTCCGTTTGAGGGAGAGTAAGGAGTCAAAGGACGATGGTGACACCATATTTAGACATAACTTTATCAAATTTTCGGATTACAAAAATGGGTCCCCACGATGCTTATGATTGCTCTCATGGAGCACGAAATCGGAGAAAAAGGGATTTGTTAAGAACTTAACAACTACCCTAGAGCATCGTTGGTAGGGAGCGCTTTCACTTCAACCACTTTGAAAGGATAGCGACGGCTACATAATATATATGTTACCCCTAGATGACTAAAAGGTCCCATAAAATCGATACCCCAAAACAGCGAAAATTTTCACAAACTTGGATTGCCAATTTTGAGGCATCTCAATCACGTTTAGAAGATTTGCCTGCTTTGACAATCATCACAAGATTTGACAAATTCGTATGCATCCAATAAATGGTAGGGCAAAAGAAAACCGCATCAAAAACCTTCTTGGCGGTAAAAGTTGGCTCCGTATGTCCCCACGTTGGTCCACAGTTGACAAGCTTCGAGAATTTCGAGAGCTTCTTTTGGCCATCTACACACCTGTCGGGATTATTTGATCCGCCACATTCTTGAAACAGAAAAGAGGTCATCCCGAAATAATGTTTTAGGGATCATCCCAAAAGTAATGCTTTATATCCTTGAAAAACTTCCTCTTTTGTTGACTCGTCATTCCTTTGATTAGAAAATTCCCCGCGTGGTAATTTGCTATATCGGCAAACCACGGGGTATTTTGGTCATCATGAGAAGTCACCATATTCAATGTTTCAAGAGGAAAAGTTTCATTAATCTCTTTAGGATCAAAAACATTCTCATACGGGTTTTCAAGACGAGAGAGGTGATCGGCTGCATAGTTTTCAGCTCCCTTGGTATCGATAACTTTGAAATCAAATTCCTGAAGAAGTAAGACCCATCGTAGCAATCGTGCTTTGGCGTCTTTTTTGTTGAAAAGGTATTTCAATGCGGAATGGTCTGTGTAAACAACACTCTTGTTCATGATTAGATATGATCGAAACTTCTCAAACGCGTAAACAACTGCTAGCATCTCTTTTTCCGTTGTTGTGTAGTTTGATTCTGCTTCGGTCATGGTCTTACTAGCGTAATGAATTGGTCGGAAATGCTTCTCAATTCTTTGTCCTAAGACCGCACCTATTGCATAATCACTTGCATCGCACATGATTTCAAAAGGTTGGTCCCAATTCGGAGCAATGAGAATTGGAGCTTCAGTTAACTTCTTTTTTAATGTTTGAAAGGCAAGAATGCAATCTTCCGAAAAAATGAAAGGAGTGTTTTTCTCTAAGAGATGGGTCATGGGTCGAGAGATTTTGGAAAAGTCTTTGATAAATCTTCGATAGAATCCAGCATGCCCGAGAAAACTTCTGATTCCTTTAACGGTCGTTGGGTGAGGAAGCTTTGAAATTACATCAACTTTGGCCTTATCGACTTCAATTCCTTTTCTAGAGATCTTATGTCCTAAAACAATGCCTTCTTTAACCATGAAATGGCTCTTTTCCCAATTTAGTGCTAATTTGGTGTCTTCACACCTTTTAAGCATTTTATCTAAATTGGCAAGACATGAGGAAAAAGAATCTCCAAAAACTGAAAAATCGTCCATAAAAACCTCCATCGTTTTTTCTATCATGTCGTGAAAAATGGCCATCATACAACGTTGAAAAGTTCCGGGTGCATTGCACAAACCGAATGGCATACGACGGTACGCGAAAGTTCCGTATGGGCACGTGAAAGTAGTTTTCTCTTGATCTTTAGGATCAATTGGGATTTGAAAATACCCTGAAAAACCATCTAAGAAACAATAAAATTCGTTGCCGGCTAATCGCTCTAACATTTGGTCCATGAATGGTAACGGAAAATGGTCTTTACAAGTTGCTTCGTTTAACTTGCGATAGTCGATGCAAACTCTCCATCCCGTGACTAATCTTAGTAGAGCACCAATCATTTTCTTTCGTTCTTTGACAAACGGTCATACCACCTTTTTTAGGAACACAATGGACCGGACTAACCCATGGACTATCCGAGATCGGATAAATCAATCCTGCGTCAAGAAGTTTTTCTACTTCTTTCTTGATGACGTCATGGATTTTAGGGTTAACCCTCCTTTGATGTTGGACTGAAGGTTCGTAATCATCTTCTAAAAGGATTTTGTGAGAGCAAAACTCTGGATCTATGCCTCGGATATCAGAAAGTTTCCAAGCAATTGCTTGTTTTCGGTTTTTAAGAACGTTAATGAGTGAAATCTTTTCATCTTGGCTCAAATCTTTTGAAATTATGACTGGAAGCTTGTTATTTTCCTCTAGAAACGCATACTCGAGATGCATGTAACTCTTGAGTCGACCTTCGGAAAAGTTTAACCTTTTGGTTTCATAAGAAGTAGCATATCGACGTGAAAGACTTCTTTCTGTGCTCACAACTTTAAGATCTTTTTGAATTCCGGGTGAGTAATCTCCTTGGTTTGGTGAAGGTAATGGATCACTATTGAGAAGTGCTTCGAGAATGAGAATGTCACCCTCGGGATCATAGTATGTAGCATCAATTTTCGTTGAAATTTGCTCGTCATCGATAGCTATGAAAGCATCGGCTTCTTCGAAGAGTAGAAAATCACTTTCATCAAAAGGAGTAAGTGTCGGAGATGAAGTGGAAACAATCGGATCATAGTACGGAGAAGGATTGTTGTAAGCAACGGAATCGGAAAATCCAAGTACTTCTTGTGAATAAATTTCACAAGCAGCTTCAATTAGATCAACTTTCTTCAACGACTCGAGATTATTGTATGAAATGGAAGGTACATCACCACATTTAAGGGTTAATGATTGACAATACGTCCTAAGATTAATCCTCTCCTTCGTAAACATCGCATAAAGCATGAGTTCGTCCTAGAGAAAGGGTCGCCCGAGTATTAACGGTACTCGAGGATCGGCTATAAAATCAAGAACAACGAAATCGGCGGGAAAATAAAACTTCCCTACTTTGACAAAAATGTTCTCGCTACACCGGTTGGTTTGGAGATTGTACGATCAGCTAACTCTAAAACCATTTTTGTTTCAGTTAGGCCCGGGAGTTGAAGCTTTTTCCAAATAGATAAATGCATGAGATTGATACTAGCACCTAAATCGGCAAGGGCTAAGTAACTATCGAACTCCGTAAAATCACAAGGAATGAGAAATCAACCGGGGTCACCTAGCTTTTCCAGAAGCTTTTTTAGGACAACCGCACTACAATTTTCATTCAACGGCGTTTTGGTCAATTCAATTAACTTGTCTTTGTTATTTAACATCTTTTTAAACATCGATGCAAACTTTGGCATATGGATGAGAGCATCCGCAAAACTAAGCTCAAAATGAAGGTTTCGAAAGATTTCCATAAACTTTGAAGAAATAATGTCATCTTTTTCACGAATCTTTTGTTTGTTGAGTCTCGATGGGTAAGGCATATTAGGTTTGGCTTTGTTAGCAACGAAAGAAGGTTCTTCGATTGGTTTTTCTTTGTCTGTTGGTTGTTCTGGATCCAAGGAGATGTTGGATGTCTTCGGTGCTCGTAATCTCCGTATCTTTGTCTACCTTCACTTCCTTTTCCACCACCGGCGGTGGAATCGGAGGTCCATCGTATGAAACACCACTACGAGTTGTAATTGCCTTGGCTTCGTTTCTAGGGTTTGGAATGGTATTGCTTGGTAAAGTACTTGAACTTGAAGGTTGGTTGGTGTGATAGCTTTGCATGAAACTAAGCATCATTTTCTAAAAATCATCTTGTTTCTTTTGAGAATCATTGTAAACTCTTTGAAAATCATTTTGGTATTCTTTTAAAATTATCCAACTTCATTTAGCAAAGTTTATTCATTTTAGCATCAGATAGGCTTTAAGCATAACTTTCACAATCCTTTTAGAACACACCTTGAATTGTGAAACGGGAGTAAAAGCTTGATTAACGCAAAGGTTGATTTGTTGGTAGTTGGTATGTGGGGCATGATAATACGGACTCCGTGATTGTAGGGACACGTATTTGGGTTGAAATTTCCTCCACGGTTTTGATTTGAATTGAAATTGTTCCCCAAGATATCGTTTTTGGTTTGTTTTGGACAGTTCGTTGATTGAAACCCGTGGTCTCATTTGACTTGCCAAATTGGAAGGTTGGTTTCTTTGAAGAAAATTACCAACGGCTGCGGTTTGTTGAAATTGTTGGATGTTGTCATGAAAAACGGGAAAATCGTTTCCACCTCGAGTTAACGGACAATGGTTAAAATTGTGATTCGATCCACACGTGACACATACTTCCTCAACCGCTTTGACGGGTGCGGGAGTAGTAACAACTAAAGCTTTCATTTCATTCATCATTTGTTTCATCTTGATAGTCATCTTATGCTATTTGTTGCATATCGAAAGAATTATTAGAAGGTGAAGAATTAGAAAGAGGAGCATCCGTACTCACTCTTGAATCACTAGCACGACTTCTTGAGTAACGAACTTTTGACTTGCTTTCAATAATTGCTAAACCTTCTTGAGGCATCTTGTCTAAGAAATTGCCACCCGCGGCGGAATCTAAGGCATCTTGATCGTTTGAATTCAAAGAATTGTAAAAAGTATCGAGTTGGTGTAGTTCCGAGAAGCCATGGTGAGGACATTGACGAAGGAGTCCTTTAAAACGTTCCCATGCTTCATTGAAGGTTTCGTTTGGTTCTTGGAAAAAATTGGTGATTTTGTTTCGGAGATAAGTCGTTTTTGATGGTGGGAAGAATTGATTTATGAATTTTGAAACAAGGTCGTCCCATGTGAGAATTGATCTAGGAGGTTCCTTGTCTAACCAATCTCGGGCTTCACCGTCTAGAGAGAAAGAAACAGCAAAGCTTATCGAAAGTATTCATAACTTCGGCTGTCCTAAACGTTGAAGTGACCTGTTAAAAAATCGAAGTGAGATTATGAGGGTCTGTCTCCCGTAAACTATTACTTTGCACAAGATTGATTAAAGGTTGTTTAAGCACGAAATATAGTTTACATTGATCGGTTGGAACAACAAAAGCATTCTTCATACCCCTCGATGGGGCTTGTAACATTTTTGGGCCATTGTTCAATTGGTCCGGCCATTGAAACAATGTTTTTGATTGACAATTGGTTCAAAATTTCAACAACCGAAGAGTTTTAGTTGTTGACGTCTCTTCGAGATTGCGAACGAAGTGCTGCATAAAAAAAATAAAAACTAAAAAAAATCAAAAAGCAAAACTTTACACTAATTTTTTTTTTAACAATGAATTTTAACGGTTACACGAAAGAGACTTAAACCAAATAATCAACTACTTCAGTAGCTCTCAAAAATTACTTTTCCGAGTGAGCCGTCTATCGTTAGAGACACAAATGGCAAGTGATAAATCTTTAGTTCGATTGGTACCCCAACAAATTACCGGAAATTGAAATGATAATACCTCCGTTGAGAATATTATATTTTGGTAATTTTTACCAATTGGTGACTTTTATTTCTTTAATTAAAAAGGAAGATTTTTTTATATTTTTGATTTTTTTTTATCTTTTACTTATACTAAAAAGAAAAGGAAAATATTTTTACTTTTTATATTTTATGATTTTTTTTGGATTTTTGGATTATAAAACAAGAATGAAACTTTCAAGAGTGAAAGGATCTTCAAACCAAATAAACTAAAAACGAAGGAATCTTAAACACTAGTTCCCCGAGGCAACGACGACCAAAATCTGAATATAAGAGTTTTAATTTACACTAAAATTATATAAAAAATATAGTACATTCAAAGAGCAAGTAAGAAAACTACCCTAAGGAAAAGTTCACTCTCAAAAATAATATAATATAATAGTATATACGTATATGTATAAACCGGGTGAAATATGATCACCCGTCGTCTCCCAACGACTAGGTGAAATTGAAACCTCGATAGCTTGATTAAGCTTGAATTAAGAAAATAGATGATTTGATGATCTATGATTACTAAATAAAAAGCAACAATTAAAATTGAAAATTAAAGGCAAATTAAACAATTAAACAAATACGAAAAACAAATAAAACGCGACAATTAAGCAAATAGACTAAAATTTAACCCCTAAAAATGTAAACTAAAATTCTAAACCTAAGATAGGACAAAAGAAAATTTTAGGAAAAAGAAAAACATTCTTTTGATTATTTTTGAATTTTTTATCAATTAAAAACTATTTAATTCTAATTAAATCCTAAAAATAAAAAAAATTGAGAATAATTGAAATTATATTTTTCCTAAGTAAAATAAGTAAAGAGAAAATTTTAGAAAAAGGAATTACTATGTTTAGCTTTTTAGATTAAAAGATATGATTTTTCTAAAATTTAAACTAATTAAAATCTATAAAAATAATAAATCTATTAAAAATTAAATCCTAAAAATTTTATAAAAATTACACTAATTAGAGAAAATGTGCAGAAATTAATAAAAATAAAAGCCCTAATTTTTATCTTTTAAATAAATCTTAATTAAACTAATTAAGACCTAAACCTAATTACTAATTAAAACTAATAAACTTGATTAAAATACTTAACTAATGGACTAATGGTGCAAAAACCTAAAGGACTAACTGGGAAACTAACTAACTAACGTAAGGACTAACAGAAAAAACAACTTAAATTAAAAAGTTACACTACCTACCCTGAGAGCCCAACCCGATTACAAGCTAAGTCCATTAAGCATCTGAAATTTTAAAAAAAAACTTAAAATGAAAAACTTAAAGAAGCAAAGTTGTAGAAAAAGCTGGAGAGAACAACTTTAACAAAAGCACTATGGTCTGAAATCCACTAACAAGCTCTTAAACAGCTTATTATTAAGCTGTTTACAGAAACAAGGGCTTATCTTTGGTTTTTACTAAATAAGCTATAAAAAGCTCAAAATAAGCTTAAAGTAAAATCTAAAAGCTGTTCTAAACTCCCTAAGATGTGCTTAAACTAATTGAGAAAAGAAACAAAAGCTGAAAACACTTTTAAGCTATTGACAATGATTATGAAAATGGCTAACTCAGGAATTAAGCTAAAATGCACAAAATCAAATTAAGCTAAAAAAACTCAAAAAGCAAATCTAGACTATGAGCTTCTGAAAACTTATTAAACTACTTATAAACTAACTATTTAAGCAACAAAAACTACTACCTTAAGCTAGAATTCAGATTTTAGAAACTAAATATTTAACCTACTGTTTTTGTATTTTTCAGGTTTTTTAGTGACTTTGACAGCTGAATTAAGCTAGGTAAATAAGCTAGAAAATAAAATGTAAGTCTTAATCTATATTAAGCTATAACTAAACTATAAAATACTAAAAGATAAGCTATTAAATCCTAACATTGCTGACTTAAATTGGGGCTAAAGTATCAGCAGTACTAACTTATGTTAGTACTGCTAGTGCAATTGGCAATACCACAAAGACTAAAAGTGCAGGCTTCCTTAAGGGTTACCACTACTCTATACACTCTCAAATGAGTGTGTATAAACACAATGCAAGCAAAATCCAAGCCTTAAGGGCTTTGGATCATAATTTCACAAGCAAGAAGAAAGGCACAAGGTACCCTGGTGCTGAGAAGGAAAATTAAGCCATAACCTTTTGAAAATTAAAATCTAACTTTTGAAATCTGTTTTCCTATTGATTTTAAGTGATATTAAAACTGACTCAAGTGTTTTGCACAAATTATATTGACTTTTTATGGTCAAACTTGCTTATGCCAAACACCCCTTTCAGAACTTGACAGTTTTGAGAGAGCTTTTAAAAGTTGAAATCTAATGAAACAGTATTAAACTACCAGATGATTTTTAGCTTAAAACAAGCATAATAAACATGATTAACAACTGAATTTAAACTAGAAATCCATAGATAATTCTATGCTATCTAATATTTTTGGTTTTTAGGTTTTTTAGACAGAAACTAAAAATCAAAGATTAATATCTATAAAGCTAAAAACAGATGAGGATTTATAACTACTAAGCACCAGAAGAATAAATAAGCGCAAATAAGACGAATAAGCCTAACAAATTAATAAGAAATGAGCAAATAAGATAAAGATCTATACTAATGAACATTAAATGCAAATTATTAAAAAGCACAAAGGAAACCTTACTTTAACTCAGCTAAAAAAGAGGTACCAAACTTTGGCACTACAAGCTCCCTAGCTAGTTAATAATCTAGGTATAAGTCCATGGGATCTCCTCCAATTTAAGATCCCATTCAAAAAGCTCAGTATCCAATAAGGTCCATGATAAATATAAGTTAAAACTGATTTAAGTTTAGGAATATTAATATTGAATTAAAAATAACTCTATTTTCACTTACATACTGAAAGAGCTATGTGGTAGCTTTTAGGATCTAGCTTAGCATTTAATAGAAAATGAGAGCTTATTTGGCAAAACAAGAGAGCTTATAAGAGATTTAAATCAACTGTATTTCATTAATAAAAGCTTGTTACAATACTTGAAAGAGAATTACAATGATTAAAGAGAAAATTAAGCTAAAATCTATCCTAAAAGCTACGTGTGTGTGTGTGAAGAGTGAAGGCCTATTTATAGGCCGAGTGAGAAGCTTCTAGGCTCTCTTTCCTTGCTCTCTAATCCTTAATCCTGTCCATCAAATCTTCTAATCATTGGGGCTTCAATTATGGCCGTTTGATCATTGTGTGGACACCTAAAGATTGCCAGTGTGTCATTCCTTTTTGGATGTCATTGTGCTTCTTTTTTGAGTGTTTTAGCACAAAAACCCATATGAATTTGTGCTTTCTCCATTATTAACGTGGCCTTAATTGAGAGTGAGCTTCATAATTCCTTTGATTTGACTGAAATCTCCCTATCATTGTGCTAACAAGCTTTTGAATTGACCATTTAACCCCTTTATTGAAGTTTGCCCCTTGATTTTACCCATGTGGTGATTTGTAGAAGACGATGAATAGTAAAAAGGCCTTCGCGCCTTTTTACAACTGAAAACGGGTTAACTATTTTTAAACTTTAGACAAAATGCAATTTCAGTCCCTCTCTTTGTTTTATCAAGGTTTAGTGTAAAATAACTTTTGAAAATAACAGCTTCAGTCCTTGTGGTTTATAGAAAAGATAATGGGCTAGGGCTCTGGGCTTATGAATCCGGGTGAGGCCCATTTAGGGTTTTTCTGGCCCATTAAGTGACTTTTCTGAAAGTTGAGGGGCTTAGATGGAATATTTTGGGTCTTGTTGACTTTTGGTTGACCAATGTTTGACTGTGGGTTTGACTTTTCTGGCTTCGGCTTTGCATCTTTGGCTTCTTTTTGTACTCTTTTGATTCTCGTGTCCGTGCTTGCCCGTTTTTGACTGTTTTCTTGTGATTTTTGATATATACGTACCTGCAAACACAAAACACAAATACAAGCACATTTTTGCCATTTTTGGTCTGTTTTGGGTTTAATTGGGTTATTTTAGGTATTAACGGATATGTGTATTTTACACTTATCATTTCCCGTATATAAAAACTTAAAATAGAATAGTCAAAGTTCAAAAGCATATTTGAATTTAACAAAAAGAGATCTATTTATTAATTCAAACTTAAACATAACATTTATGCAATTGTAACCCTCGACCTTTTAGAAGGCTGCAACATCGGTTGTGAGCCGGTAAGATGCAGCAAACTTTTATCAGTCTCGGATTTTTATTCTTACTCTGGGCTTTCTTTAGAAGACTACCACATCGGTTGTGAGCCGGCAAGAGGCAGTAAACTTTTATCAGCCCACAGCTTTTATTATTATTATATTTTTTTTAATCATTTTTTTTACTTTATATAAAGAAGACTTCTTTTTGAAAAATTTAAGTATAAGATTGAACTAAGACTAAAATTTTTGCTATATATTACATAAAAATTATTGATTTAAGTTTAATTTCCAAAAATAGCACGTATATTAATCCGGTTAAAGCTTATGGGAGAAAAGGCCACAAATTACATACATGAGCTCTTAAGATTTCCAAATAATCCTTGTTTAGCATCCAACTCATAATCAACTCTATCATTTTTGGTTCTTCGCGAATTTCCGTGAACGCTTAGCCTAAAAGTTAAGGAACAAGCTAGAGCTCAACACGCTTGAAGTGCGGTGGTTAACTCAAAATTGATTCTTATCTATCCCATAGGAAAGTCAAAATTGTGACAAAACACTTATTTTATTTTTGAAATTTTTTAAAATTTTCATATTTTTTTAAAATTTTGGTGGGAAAACGGGGTACGTGAGAACAACGGGCAAAGGTAGGTAAGATCATATCGAAGATATACTACCCCATACTAAAATTAAACATTGTCCTCAATGTTTCCTAGTCTAAGGCTTATAACCCCATACTAGAACTCAAAAAGTCGAATGCATAATCTAGGCATGAAGAAAGTATCACAAAAATCTCAAGCAAGATAAATGTTAGACGATAATAATCTTAGGATATCGGATTTCCCCAAACTAATGGCAAGCAAAGGCTAGGAAGCTCAAGTGGACCAGACAAAACACCGAACACGAGAGTCTTTAGAAAATTTTGGGTCAATCCTGCAAATAATCATAAGCACAAACAACGAGAATCGGAAGAGTACAAGCCTCCTCACATCACAATAGAAATAAGAAAGAAAATAGAAGGATAAGCATGGGGTGCCTCCCACGAAGCGCTTTGTTTTTGGTAACCGAGTCACATAGCTTGACTCGATCCCCGAATTCATTCGTCCTTGGGGATGAAACAAGTGGAAGAACAAAATTCCATGAAACATTTAACTACTACCGGCTCTTGAGAAGAAAAATGAAAAGCGAAGATGCCGGGGTCAAAAATGGTGTCCTCATTCTCGGTGGAGGAAAGTAAAGGAGAAACCTCAGGGTAAGTGAGATACGGGAGAAAAGTCCGAATGACAAATGTGAAGGAATCGTCAACTTCAACATTAATCTCACCTCCCCCTGGGTCAAAACATTCGTCTTCATTAAGCTCATAAACATTGTTTATCACGGGCACATCGGGTTCCATGTCGAAGTAAACGCTCCATATTGGGAATGGATTCGTCCGTTAAGCAAGTTGTCAATAATATCCTCTTTCGAGTCAATATCACTTTCAATACCTAGTGGTATCGAATCATCTGGTCTGGAAAATATATCGATCTCTTCCCTATTAGAGTCACTATCCTCGACAAGGGTGGTAGATGTGGGAAGAGACTCGATGATTGTATATCGGGAAGATGAATTTCCGCATAGTAACGACATTCGACTGATATAATCCTTGTGCTTTCTAACAACCCATGGTGAAGAGGATCATTCTTGGGAGAAAAATTTATCAAAGTAATCTATGACTTGATTTCATTCTTAATTGTGGTGTGGTTCATGATAAAAAATACATCCGCAGAGAGAATAGGTTGGTTATCATTACTAACAAAACTCTCAAGATATAATATGTCTCCCTCTGAGTCATAATAACCTTCCTCAATATACGTAGGAACTTCGATAGCTAGAAAAGCATCGATCTCATCATTGTCCCTCCTATTCAAAACACTCACTATATCAATTGGAGGCATCGTACAAAATTCTTGTTCTAATCATTGTTTTACATCCAAATCAAATGAATCATCATTCTCTCGAAAGGTGGATCATCGATGATCACCTCGAGAATGAAGCAACTCTTTTCATAGTAGAACGGATCATGGTGAGAAGAATTTAATGTCGTCTCCTGGAGCGAGACACTCATCCTTATTAGAATCAGAAAAGGTGTGACTAGGAAAGTCAACTCATCAAGGTTGGAATCATAAGAACCTTTGCACTCGACTTCATCAAAAAGAGGGTTAGAGAAAGTCACAGAATCAAAAATAGGGTTTATGTCACTAGAGTTGAAATTGACATCAAATTCGAAAAGAGGGTTAGAGAAAGTCACGGAATCATCACGTGGAACGTTGATGGAAGAGAAATCATCATACGAAGGTAAAACGTTCTTACTATCACTCCTGGATGTATCCTCAGATTCTCTTGGGATTGGGACAATTTCCTCAGCAACTAATAGTACTGAGGGGAGGGTGCTTCGTACCCCTATATGAGAGAGAATCCTTGGGCTCAATAGACAGTAAGGTGGATGTGATTTCAAAAACCGAAGAAACTTGAGGTGTTTTGTTTGAATGAAAAATGCTCTCCTTGCAAATAACTTTAAAATTCTTCAAACAAGGTGTGATACGAGTTTGGTGTTTAGCTGTCGACTCTGCGAGATTCTTCACTTCCTGCTTTTCCTTTTCATCGTTGTCATCTTCTGATGGAGGCAAGCAAACTAGAGCGGGTTCATCGGTGAACTTCTTAAAACTATCCTTACATGTGTCATTAACCATTTTAATTGACTCGTTTACATGCTTTTGAGGATGTTTTGCCGTGCCATTGACATAAAAAATTATTTGTTCATTTTTGTCCCTTAAAATAAGCTCTCCTTCATACACATCAATTAAAGCTCGACCGGTCCTCAAAAAGGATCTTCCTAAAATGAGAGGTACTTGAGGATCGGCTTCAAAATCAACAACAACAAAATCGGTAGGAAAGTAAAAACTCCCAACTTTGACAAAAACATCTTCAGCGACTCCTTTAGGATGAGTAATTGATCGATCTGCTAGCTCTAAAGTCATTCGAGTTGGTGTAAGTTCAGGTAAAGAAAGCTTTTTTCAAATAGAAAGGGGCATAAGATTTATGCTCGCGCCAAGATCGGCCAAGGCGTGACATACATCCATTCCCGAGAAATCACATAGAATAAGAAACTTGCCGGGATCTCCAAGCTTTTCGGGAAGCTTTTTGAGGAGCATCACCGAGCAATTCTCGTTCAACGGTATCTTAGCTAACTCAAGCAACTTTTCCTTATTCATGAGCAAACTCTTAATCGTAGGAGCAAATCTTGGCATCAAAAGTAAAGCATCTGCGAAACTTATGTCGAAGCGCAAATCTTGAATGATTTGGAAGATCTTCTCCATTTGATTCGAAGCTTTGTCACGAGACTTTTCTTGGTTAAGTCGAGAAGGATATGGAATATTTGGCTAAGGTAAATTCTTCAGAACATCGGGTTCTAGAATTGGAATGGGGGTAACCGGAGGTGGGATTTCAGCGGTACTTCCTTGGAAATTAGATTGCTCCTTATCCGTTGTCTCCTCGGTTTCTCGTTCCACTACCTTTTTAGGAGAAGGATTAGTAGGAATCGAGGGTCCCTCGTAAGCAACACCACTTCGAGTAGTGATCGCTTTCATCTCACCCTTCGGGTTTGGAATGGTATTACTCGGAAGAGTACCCGAAGTTGAGGGCATGGTATTTGGGAAACAATCCACCTATCCAATGTTTTGCAATTATTTTGAAAGCGTATATTATTGATTCGATCATGACGGCTTGTTGAGATTTTTATCCGTTTTTGAATTTCATTCTTAAGGTCTCCTTTCAACGAGTTGATTTGATTTTGCATGTTTCTCAACATTTGATCGTTATTTCTCTTGTAACTCGAAAAATCATTTGAAATCTCTTGTTGAACTTGATTATTAGGCACTTAAAATGTTATTTTGATCCGGTGGTTTTTGAAAATTCTGAGCATGATTTAACTTGAAAACCTTGATTTCCATGAAAATTATTTCCTCGATTAAAATTATTCCCTTGAACTTGATTCTGATTAAACCTATTTTGCCCAAGTTGTTGCACCATGAGCAAAACCTGGTGGTACCATTTGATTACTAACACGGTTCAGAGGGTTAACTTGGTTGTAAGTACCCGTAGTCGCACAAACACTAGCTTGATTGTTATCGGTAGCTGGACAATTATACCAAGAATGGGCACCACCATAAGTAACGCAAGATTACTCAACCGCTTTAACCGGCGTAGGAGTGACAACTTTCTTAGAAACAATCTCGACTAAGGTCGAAAGTTGATCCGCAAGCTTATCAATTCTCTCATCCGTTTTACTAGAAGTAGCATTCATCCTAGAAGCATTTGATCTATTTCGTGAATAACGAACTTTTGATTTATTCTCAATTATGTTTAAAGCCTCTCTAGTCGTCTTACTCAAAAGATTTCCACCCGCCGCGGCATTTAAGGAGTCTTGTTCATTCTCGTTTAAACCGTTATAAAAGGTATCAACTTGAGTTAACTCCGTAAATCCGTGATGGGGACAAGCTCTAAGCAACTCCTTAAATCGTTCCCACGCTTCACTAAAAGTCTCCTCAAATTTTTGTGTAAATCGAGAAATTTCATTCTTTAAGTGAGTGGTTTTCGAAGGAGGGAAAAATTGATTCACAAATTTGGTAACGAGATCCTCCCAAGTCAAGATTGAATTTGGTGGTTCTTTCTCGTACCAAGTTTTAGCGGCTCCCTCGAGCGAATATGGAAACATCATAAGCTTAATCACATCGTTAGGCACATTCCTAAATCGTAAAGTCGAGGTAATCATTTTGAAACTATTAATATGAGCATGAGGATTTTCACTCTTACGACCGTAAAACGGATTCGCTTGAACTAATTGAAGTAAATTCGTCTTGATCTCAAAATGATCCGCATTGATTTCCGGTAAAACAATAGCTTCTCCGTACCCTTCCGTGGGTGCTCGGAGTAGCTCTTCCATCGTACGTTCCGCCATTGGTGCAATAGTACGAAGCTCGGGTTCGACTATGTTTGGAGCACGTCTTTTGTTTTGACGTCTCAGAATGGTTACGTTTGAATTATTAGGATAATTGGAACGTCTAGTGCGCATGCACTATTTAAAGAAAATAGAAAAACAAAAAATATTTTTGGAAGTAAATATTTTTGTTTACCGAATAATCAACAAACTTAGGGTAACTCTCTTAAGTAAAATAAATTTTACAAAAGAGGTGCGCCTTTTTCGTAAGTGACACAAACGGTAAAAAATTTCTTAGGTTCGGGAACTTATTGATGGATAATACCTCAGTTGAAGGTATTATTTGTTGGTGTTCTTTTACCAACTTTGTAATTTTTTTATTTCTTATATTAATGAATTCACAAGAAAAATCGAAAAATCCGGAAGAGCAAATATTTTTGTATTTTTCTTATTAATTAATCTTCTACTTATACTAAAAAGAAAAGAAAAATATTTTTTACTTTTTATATTTTTAATTTTTTTGTATTTTTGATTTTCTCAAAAGCGTAACTTTCAAAGCCGAAAGGTTCTCCAAATCACGATCAACAAACTTCAAAAGAAAGAATCTTAATCACAATTCCCCGGCAACGGCGCCAAAAACTTGGTTACACAATTTTAATACGTATAATTATATAACGATAATGAAATTCCTAAACTACCCTTAGGACAAAGGAAGTAAGAAAAACCACACGAAAATATTCTACGTAAGAAACCGGTAAGTGATTACCGGGTCGTTTTCCCAAAGACTTATGAAATTGAGACCTCGTTTGTTATTTGGACAATGACTTGAATTGGTTCGAAGATGATTTGTTTTATAAAATCCTAATAGTGAGCAAATAAAGGAACAATTAAACCTAACTACGAGAAATTAATACGGGAAAGTAAAAAACGCAAATCAAGAATCCTAAATGGGACCTAAAAACCCTAAATTAACAAAATTAAGTCCTAAAATGATATTTTTGGTTTTTATAAGTCTAAATTAGTAGCCTTTAGAAGTTTATAAAAATGTATCCCTAAGGATATTTTCCGTTAAAGCATTTATTTGATCTATTACAAGTACACAACCAAACACCTCACGAAATAAGAAGATGAAAACACTCAAATCACTCAACTAATCTATGTGGTAACATGTAACTAATTCGCTCAATTGCTCGGTCGTGACGAGTATTCTATCATAAGCTTGGCAAGGATACACATCTCCACCGCTAAAGCTAAGGAGTAACAAGTTTATAAAGGTAAATATGGGTTTGTATGATAAGGCTTAGGGTTGATCATTCTTCAATCTTTCACCAGAAGTACCACTCCAACAAGGCAGCTGAAGCACACATACATGGCCATAACGACGGAATAGACATGTGTGTTCGATCACATCCTCATTCGAATTTAACCAACGGTTAGGATGAAGAATGATATAGGGTAGGGATCTTCTAACTTTCACCAATAGTAATAAACCAACAATGCATCTGAGACATGCATACATGGCCGTAATGACATAATAGACATGCACGCTCGTACAAATCCTCATTCGCGTAAAACCCATGGTTAATTATTAGGAAAGGGAAATAAATTGTTGTTAAATAAAAATTACGAAACAAATAGATTAAGTCTAAAATACAAGTTGCTAGACACTTTTTCCTGACCGTAACCACGATAAAGACACAACTATTTACAACGTCTTGATCATAGATGGTATGTGTGTAATTACACATACCTTTTACCTTTAAAATCGACCCTAAACGACCAAAAACGCACATAAAATGCCATATATATGCTTGTTTTTGTGTTTGTACTGTGCAGGTACCGGATATTCACTAAAAGACAAAAATCAAAGCCAAACCGGACAAAACCAAGCACGGATTTGGAAAGAGCGCGAAAACTAAGGCCAAGGGTACAAAAGGATTGAAAACGGAGCTCAAACGGAAATTACCGGATCGACTCGACAACATTTGTGTATTTTATGAAGTCAAAACGAAGTCAAAGTCAACCCCGGGATACGTCGTTGGAAAAAGCATCGAAAACCGAACCCGAAAAACCAAAATGTTAAAAGTGGGCCTACCCGTACCCACCTAGTGGGCCCGGATCAGCCCACTTTCCTCATATAAGGCCCAAATCCCTTTAACTGCCCGTTAACCCCAATACCCTAATCTGGTTACCTCGTTAGTCCTTATGGACGTGTACTGCAAACACTCCAAACACTTTGAGGGGCTGTTTTTGCCATCTCCTGAAACTTGTACACAAACAAGGACGTAGTTTGCAACAACAACATACAACTTGGAGGACTCAACTTGGCAACCCCCAAAAACAACTCACCCCTGCACCTTTATACCCAGTCAAACCCTAAACCCTTTCTCGCTATTACCAAATCCTAAAACCTGTTAACCTTCCCCCACCACTATTACACAGGGGATCAAACCTTTCCTCCTTTTCCACTAAACCCCTTATTGCCACCTTGGCAATCCCATTGAAAAAGCAAAAGATTCAAGGGTCAAGATCATTGGAATTAGGCACAAAGCAAAAAGGAGGGCTGAGATGAAAGGTTTGAAGCACTCACACATCTAACATAACAAACACAAAGGCTTGAAGACTCAGCCTATAAAAAAGAAAGAAGACAGAAGATGTAGGGATAGTAGAATTTAGTGTAATTTTTTAAGTTTTAATTTTTCAGTGTAGTTTACATTTCAAGTTATGTTCTGTTTTTAACTTATCCAGTTTTCAGCTTATTCTAAAAGCTTTGTACAAGACTTAAGTTCTAATAAAAGTGCTGATTTGAAGTCATCATCTCTAAGTATTCATTTCCATTTTTCCTTATTGTTATAAAAAATTTAAAAATACAAAAATCCTGTCAAAAGCAATAGAGCATGGTAAATTCAGGATGGCCATGGTTTAGGGCTTATTGGTAAGCAATAGGTGTGTTTGTGTTTTTTGAAATTCAGAAGAAAGCCAAGGGAACTTGTAAGTTCCCTTAATTTACAATTTCTTAAAATTCCACTGTAGCATTGCTTATTGGTTACTTTTTGTGCTTATTTTCTTTATGTCTGCCTATCTTATGCTTATTTGAATCATCTTTTGTAATTTTAAGTGCCTGCATTGTTGTTGGCCTCTTGATTCCTTGTTTTAGTAATTTTTGTCTTTCACAAACTCATAACTGCTTGATTCATGTCCTGCTTTTAAACTGCTTATTTCTATGTTTTAAGTTTCCCAATAAGTGCATATTAAGCTAATAATTATCTGGTATCAAGGGTTGGTTCTTTAAAAATCATAGTTTCAAGTTTAAAATTGTGTTTTCTGTATTTAAAGGGGTGTTTGGGACAGGACCTAAAATGGGTAAAAAGGGGTTCTTAACGACCTTGGGACATTAGGCTAAATCCAACACTCTATTTTAAGAGGATTTAATCTGTTATAAAAGTCGTTAAAGATTAAACATTAAGTTTTGAGGTGTTATGTTTCATGTGTTTAATCTGTGCTTTTTAAAGTTTCTTTCAATTTGCTTATATTTGATGATTGCTCAAATGCTGTTTTTTTTTGTTTGATTTATGTTTCATTATAAGTTATATGCAGTAGGATTAATAATGGTTAATTGTACATTTGCCATTTTTGTTTTGACTAAAATCTGTCATTGAATGCAGTGGGTTTAAGTTTATCTATCTCTTAAATACCTAAGCTGCTTAATCGAATTCTATTTTACTTTGCTTAATGTAAATGCTTAATGTAAAGGTCTTAAAAAGCTAAGATGTCCCTTCTTTCGTGCTTTTTTCTTGCTTAGCAATTTATTAATTTTCTTAATTTCAACTTTTATGTGCATATTGGTGTTTGTTCTTAATCCGTTTAAGCTTTTTAGCTCATTACATGAGCTTTTTAGTAGCTTAAATTTAGCTCAAAAGTGGTTCCATTGGCTGTTTGCTGTCATTTTAGGCCAAACTGCTTTTTGCCTTTTAATGTTTACCAGCTTATTTCCTTTGCTTATCTTGCTTATATATGCTTATTAGGTGTAGTTTGTCATTTGTAATTGCTTATTTACCTTTGCCTTTTGCTTAACAGTCCTAGAATAAGCCAATAGTTAAGCCTCATTGTCTAAGTCTTTTTAAGCAATTCTGCTGTTTTCATATGCTTTTTCCAGCTTTTTCAGCAAATTGTTTAGTATTTTTTTAATTTATTTTCATTAAAAACTTAAAAAATTCATAGAAAATAGAAAAATAATCAAAAAAATACAAATCTTTTTTTAAAATTTTCTTTTATTGTATATTTTCTAGGAAAAATAAATTTACATATGTAGGGTCATTTTTTGCAAAGTTTCACTTTTTTAAAGAACGGGATTCGTTCCCGTTTTTGTTTTGACTCGTTTTTGGTCTTAACTAACTCCGTTTTCGATCTAGTTTTTTTTAAACTTCATTTTTAGTCACTTAGAACCCATTTTAAGTGAAAAATTCATTCTAGGGTTTAAATTGTGTAATTTAGGTTTTTGACCCTCGTTTTTAGTACCCGTCTTAGTTTTAAATCATTTTAGCTTTCGTTTTTAGGTTTTCTTTAATCGTTTTTGCATATTTAATTGTAGTAATAGAAAAACCAATCATAATCTTGTCATATTCAAACATCAATTATCAATCCGTTATTCGATTCTCAATTGCACGCCTCGTTGGGACATAACGACCCGGGAAATCAAACTTCCGGACACATATATATTTTATTTTGTGAATTCTTAACCAATCCTTGGTCAAAGGCAATTGGTTGATTGTTTGCCTATATATTATATATATATATTATTGACGAATCAAATTTTTGGCGCCGTTGCCGGGGAGGCTGTGAAACGATTATCGTTACGTTTGACAAATTGTGTTTGAATTTGTGAATATCTCTTCTATTTTTATATAAAAATGCAAAAATATTTTTCATTTCTTTTTTAGTATATATATTTATAAAACAAGAAAAAAACCAAAAATATAAAAACATTTTCTTAATCGAGAAATAAAATTCATCAATTATATAATACTTTCACTAAAGTATTATCATCAATAAATTCTCGAACCAAAGATTCAAAAACTTGCCTTTTGTGTCACTTGCGAGGTACGGCTCACCTTTGAAAGTTAAACAAACTATAAGAGGGGTATAAGGAGGGTTGTTCCAACGAACTACGACCCGAAAGGAGAAATAAGCTTCGCGCTATCCCTCTCCTCCGCTCCTTTGTGAGTTTTTCTTTCAAAGAGCTACCGTGAAGCTTGCTGATTATCAGGTTTAAGTTGTCTTATCTCGTTTTGTCCATTTGTAAAATATGTTGTTTAAAAAATTCGAAAAACCAAAATAATCTTCTTTTTCTTCGTATCGTTTAATTCTTTTCCCTCTTTATGTTTAATTCTTATGACGTCATTCGACTATCGTTTAAATCGCCTTAAAACGATTAAAGAATGCTCGTTGTGTGGAGCTTTGTACACTTCGGACTATTGTTGTTCTAAAGAGGGTATCGTAGACAAGATCATTCGTGAACTACCCTCTCCGAGTTGTGCAAGGTGTGGAACCCCGGTTGATGGTCCGCAATGTCGTGGATGTGCTCTTTTACGGAAGAAATTTAAGGAAGATTTGTTTACATATTGTGTTGAAAATGGAATTTTCCAAGACCTTCAAGATACTTCCGAGTCATCCGATGATAATACCAACGTTGTTAATGCTCCTCAAGAGCCATTCGTTGTAAAACAGGACCCCGGTAATCCACAAAGTCCTCCACACATTGACCATTGTTGTCACGAGTGCGGTGATTCGTTAGATGAAATCTTTTGTCGACGATGCACTTGTAAGTCTTGTAGGAAAGGTGCTCATATTGGCTATAATTGTCCAACGCAAATTCCGATTATCACTAATCCGGAACCATGCAACAATCAAACCATTAGTGAGCCCCTACAAAACTTGCAAAGTTTGCAACAACAATGTCTTCTTGGTACATGCCAACAATGTGGTTGTAATGAATACAATGGAGTTTGTTTTTATTGTACGATTGGAAATAGAACACCAAACAATTTTTCAACTCCGTATTCTTCTAACGATTCTCAAAATTTTTCCAACCACCCCACACACTATGAACCAATCTTGTGTGAGTTTTGCGGGAACGATGCTCGTTATGGTCACTATTGTACACCGCAAGACTATGATGAGTTCCCACAAACGTTACCAAGTTTTCCACAACAATATCTTTGTTGTGAAAATTGCGGGGGACCTCATGAGACTTTTCAGTGTCAACCAATGAATGAAGACTATTATCATGAGCAAAATTCTTGCTATGATTCTAATTCTTTCGGTTTTGACCAATTTCAACCCCCGCAATATACCGTCAATCATCCAATCTTCAAATCTCAAAATGAGCTTCTCAATTCTCAAAATAAGCTTATGGAACAAATGACAACCTTACGTGATTTGGTTGGTCAAGTTATACAAAAGAAGGAAGAAGAAAAGCGAATTGCGGAAGAGCAAGCGGCTAAAGATCGATATTGGAAGATTCCCATTTGCTATGATGATGACGAAGACGACACCATTGCAATCACACCCGTTTTACCAATCAAGGAACCCGATAACTCTCTAAGTATGGGGGACGAGCATCTCGACACTGTTCCGGCAACGGAATCAGACGAAGTAATAAAGTCTAGTGTTGAGGACCTTGTCCCAATCCCAAGTGAGTCCGAGGGTATTCCCGACAAAATGTGTGATGTGCCTCTTTGTGAAAATACCACCCCTCTTAATGCTCTCAATGAACATTCTGAGATTGTTGTCAATTCCAACGATGATAATTCTTCGAGTGATGACGATTCTACCTACGGTGAGGATATCGATTATGTCGATGCATCACCTCCCGATGTTGAGATCGTCAGCTTAGAGGTGGTGGAGATTGTTGATCCGGAAGTTGGAAGGATTGATGATGACATTCTTTTAACAATCAAAGACGATATCCTTCGTGAAAAATTGTTGAATGTCAATCTTCTTATTGCTAAGATCGATTCATTAAGAGATAATCCTACTCCATCTTCCGAAGTTGTGATCAAGTCTACCTCCACATTTCCTAATCTTTTCTTGGAGGAGACTAACACCTTTGATAATTCTATTCCCAAATCTGAAACTTTTCGCTTTAATCTAGAAGAGATTAGTAGTGGCAGTCCCACTACTCATTCTGAGTTATCTCTTCCTCATTTTCTATGTTGATTTTTCTCGATATAACTCGTTTATCTTTGATCTTTCAAATGATCAGTTTCCTCCTGCCGATAGGAGTGACCTTTATCATGAGGAGTTCGCCAATGAACTCGCTCACATCATGTCTCTTCCGAATAAAATCTGGGCTCATCTTTTATAAAATCGTACGTTCGTCAAAAGTATATCAATATTGGGCTCATTTTGTTCGTACTTTAGAGTTATTCGCAACGGTATTTTTTTATTAACGAATGCGTTAGATATTTGTTAAATATTTGACGAATAAAGTTTGTTACATAAAAAAATTGTAAACATGAAAAAGTTTAAGGGGTGTTTTTGTAAAAACGCAAACATATAAATATATATATCAAACTTTAACATTTTTTTATAAAATAGTACATACGTCAAAAGCATATCAATATTGGGCTCGTTTTGTTCGTAATTTAGAGCTCTTCACAACGGTATTTTTTTATTAACGAATGCGCTAGATATTTGCTAAATATTTGACGAATAAAGTTTGTTATATAAAAAAGGTTGTAAATATTAAAAAGTTTAAGGGTTGTTTTTGTAAAAAAAAAACAAAAAAGTAGATCACTTTAGTATAGGCACGATCCACATTTATATTTTTTATTTCCTTCAAAACCAGTAAAAACGTGACACGTGTCTAAAAGTAGACCACTCACATGCGTGCGCGATCTAAAAGGTCAATTTAGAAAAAAATGTCAGGGTCATAACAAGATCACACTACTATTATATCAAGTACGGAGTAACAAAGAGACACCAAACATCATCTATATAAATTTGTTTTATGTATTTAATTTAAAATACAAAAATGCTCAATTTTCATATACGAAATTTGTTCTATGTCAATCTATGACACAACATTGAATAGATTATTACCAAAACTAAATAAATCAAACTCGAATAATCATTTTTTTAACCTTTTTACCTCAAATATGTTTTCACTTTTCATAGCTTCCAGTTTTCATCTTTTTCTTTTAATTAATAAAAGCATATCAAAACATTTCCATTTCCATGTCTTTCATTTATCAATTGTTTTTATAAATAATAGATAAACATATCAAAAGTGAATATTTTATAACATATATTCCTCAAGTTCTTCTAAAAACAACACATCAAAAGTGAATACTTTTAGCAGTGAAGATGTCAAAGTTTCACTATGTTGATATTATATAAAACCCAAAACATACATAAAACTAATTATTCATAAAGTTAAATACGTTAAGTAAACTTTATCCATGTTCTTAAAACTATATATTTTACTATTAAGGTACTCCATTCAACGAAAAATGGTCAGTCAAATCCTGTGAATTAGTCAGCTAAAAGATCGGAAACCATGATTACAAAAAAAACGCCCAGTCAAATAAAAAACATGTGTCGGCTACAAATCAGGCCCGCCGCAACGCGTGGGTACATTCCCACTCGTTACATCACAGTTAGCTAGTTGCAATTTACACCTTGGCTACAAGTCTACAACTTCTTAACCCTTCACTTTTTCACTCATATTAAATTAGTAACCACTCTTGTCACTAAAATAGTAAACACCATGCTCTTGCAACTGTGCATGAAAAAGTCATGACAAGAAAGTAAGCAAGCCTATGTGTATTCGAAGAAGTACTAAACCCATGTTCATTGATTGTCTTGTTTCTCATGTATCTTTTTTTTTCTATAGAAGTTTGAATAGATCAAACAAAGGTAGTTGGTTTAAAATTGCCAATAAAAGTATATAACTTTGATATGACCAGTCTTATTTAATCTCCAAGAATTCATTTTATACCAGTAACATAACTTTGTGCCTTGAAGGAAACATAAAACATTTATGCTAA